>ML110501.1:39069-56073 GCA_003697995.1 Taxidea taxus jeffersonii
AAGAGGTTGCTGCCTGTGTTCTCCTCAAGGATTTTGATGGATTCCTTTCTCACATTGAGGTCCTTCATCCATTTTGAGTCTATTTTTGTGTGTGGTGTAAGGAAATGGTTCAGTTTCATTTTTCTGCATGTTGCTGTCCAATTTTCCCAACACCATTTGTTGAAGAAGCTTTTTTCCATTGGACATTCTTTCCTGCTTTGTCGAAGATTAGTTGACCATAGAGTTGAGGGTCTATTTCTGGGCTCTCTATTCTGTTCCATTGATCTATGTGTCTGTTTTTGTGCCAGTACCATGCTGTCTTAATGATGACAGCTTTGTAATAGAGCTGGAAGTCTGGAATTGTGATGCCACCAACTTTGATCTATTAGAAGAAGTTGTATCCCAAATTTTTTTAGAAGAAAAAACCCTTTCTGTATACAAAAAAATAATAATAAACTTAGATACAATGAATGTATGCCACCAACTTTGGCTTTCTTTTTCAATATTCCTCTGGCTATTTGAGGTCTTTTCTGGTTCCATACAAATTTTAGGATTATTTGTTCCATTTCTTTGAAAAAAATGGATGGGATTTTGATAGGGATTGCATTAAATGTGTAGATTGCTTTAGGTAGCATTGACATTTTCACAGTATTTGTTCTTCCAATCCATGAGCATGGAACATTTTTCCATTTCTTTGTGTCTTCCTCAATTTCTTTCATGAGTACTTTATAGTTTTCTGAGTATATATTCTTTTGCCTCTTTGGTTAGGTTTATTCCTAGGTATCTCGTGGTAACTAATGAAAGATATGAATTTAGTGCAATTGTATTGCCTGTAAGTTGACTGTTACTGTATATTGTCTCTGTTCCTTTCTGATCTACTACTTTTAGGGTCTCTCTTTGCTTAGAGGACCCCTTTCAATATTTCCTGTAGAGCTGGTTTGGTGTTTACAAATTCTTTTAGTTTTTGTTTGTCCTGGAAGCTTTTTATCTCTCCTTCTATTTTCAGTGATCGCCTAGCTGGATATAGTATTCTTGGTTCCATGATTTTCTCGTTTAGTACTCTGAATATATCATGCCAGTTCTTTCTGGCCTGCCAGGTCTCTGTGGATAAGTCTGATGCCAATCTAATATTTTTATCATTGTTTGTTACAGACTTCTTGTCCCAGGCTGCTTTCAGGATTTTCTCTTTGTCGCTAAGACTTGTAAATTTTACTATTAGATGATGAGGTGTGGACCTATTCTTATTCATTTTGAGGGGAATTCTCTGTGCCTCCTGGATTTTGATGCTTGTTCCCTTTGCCATATTAGGGAAATTCTCTACACTAATTCTCTCCAATATACTTTCTGCTCCCCTCTCTCTTTCTTCTTCTTCTGGAATCCCAATTATTCTAATGTTGTTTCATCTTATGGATCACTTATCTCTTGAATTCTCCCCTCGTGGTACAGTAGTTGTTTGTCTCTCTTTTGCTCAGCTTCTTTATTCTCGGTCATTTGATCTTCTATATCACTAATTCTTTCTTCTGCCTCATTTATCCCAGCAGTAAGAGCCTTCATTTTTAAAAAAGATTTTATTTATTTATTTGACAGACAGAGATCACAAGTAGGCAGAGAGGCAGGCAGAGAGAGAGGAGGAAGCAGGCTCCCTGCTGAGCAGAGAGCCTGATGTGGGGCTTGATACAATGACCCTGAAATTATAACCTGAGATGAAGGCAGAGGCTTTAATCCACTGAGCCATCCAGGTGCCCCTAGAGCCTCCATTTTTTTATTGCATCTCATTAATAGCTTTTTAAATTTCAACTTGGTTAGATTTTAGTTCTTTTATTTCTCCAGAAAGGGCTTTTATTTCTCCACACAGGGTTTCTCTAATATCTTCAATACCTTTTTCGATCCTGGCTAGCACCTTGGGAATCATCATTCTGAACTGTAGATCTGACATATTACCAATGTCCATATTGATTAGGTCCCTGGCCTTCAGTACTGCCTCTTTTTTTTTTGTGGTGAGTTTTTCTGCCTTGTCATTTTATCCACATAACAATATATGAAGGAGTGAATAAAATACTAAAAGGGTGGCTAAGACCTCAGTAAAATGTGCTTTAACCAAATCAGAAGAGACCCCAAATCATGGGGGGGGGGTTAAAGGGGGTAAAAAGAAGTTCAGAAAAAAAAAATTAAAAAAAGAAAGAAAAGAAAAAAATAATAAAAGAATATATATATTAGACTGGTGAATAGAACAGGGTCACCCACTTAATTTTGGGAATATTTTGGTCTCTTAGAAGGAACTACCTCCCAAAATTTTAAAGAATGAAAAACATATATAAGGGTAAACCCAATGAAGGGATGGAATATGACTAAAAGATGAAAATTTTTAAAAAAGTTTCTAAAAAAGGAGTTGATAAGATAAGTTGGTTGGGAGAATAAAGAAAAAGAAAGTGGAGAGAATTTTCTCAGGCTGGAGACTAGAACAAAGCCCTGTGCTAGATTTAGAGTATATTTTGATCTATTAGAAGAAGTTGCATCCCAAATTTTTTTTAGAAGAAAAAACCCTTTGTGTATACAAAAAAATAAAGTTAGATACAATGACAGATAAAATAAGACTATAGTAATGAAGGTTCAAAAAAGATTTTTTTGGAAGATATTGGTAAGATAAACTAGTTAAAAAATTTTAAAAAAGGAAAAGGTAAAAGTTAAAAAAATTAGCAGAAAAAAAAATTAAAAACAATTAACTTTGCAAGACTAAAGAATCATGGGGAGAAAGCCATGAATTCCCCTGCTTTGCTTTCTCCTCCTCTGGAATTCTGCTGTTCTTGTCAGTAAGTGAACTTGGTCTTGGCTGGATTTCTTGATGATCTTCTGGGGAAGGGGCCTGTTGTAGTGATTTTCAAGTGTCTCTGCCCCAGGCAGAATTGCACCGCCCTTACCAGGGGCGAGGCTAAACAATCCGCTGGGGTTCGCTTTCGGGAGCTTTTGTTCCCTGAACGCTTTCCATAGAGTTCCGGAGGATGGGAATGAAAATGGCGGCCTCCTAATCTCTGGCCCGGAGTAGCTGAGAGCTCGGGACCCCACTCCTCAGTGCGCCCTTGGAGAAAAGCGCTCAATCACTCCCATCTCCCTGGCCTCCGGCTGTGCTCCGAGTTCACCCAGCCTGAGACCAAGCGCCTCTGTCTCTGGCACACAGCCCCACCTGGAGTCTCCAAACCTTGCAGATCCCTGTGCTCTTCCAGGGGTGTCTTCCTGGATCTTGTGGGGTCCCCACTCACAGAGCCATGGCCTTTGCCACAGATCACAATTTAAGGTAACTTTGGGTTGAGAGCTCACTCCTCAGCTCCAGTCTCTGTAGCCGGCTTCCCTGCTCTAATACCTGTGAGCTCTGTGACACTCAGACACCCCCGATCCTTCTGTGACCCCCATGGGACCTGAGACCACATTGTCCCCGCATGGACTTCACCCTGGTTTAGTCTCTGGAGCAATGTCCCTCAGTGCAGCAGACTTTTAAAAGTCCTGATTTTGTGTTCCGTTGCTTCGCCGCTTGCCAGGAGCTGGCCCTTCACCCCCGCGGTCTATCTTCCCATCGCTTTGGATTCACTTCTCCACTGGTCCTCCCTTTCAGAAAGAGGTTGATTTTCTGTTTCTAGAATTGCTGCTCTTCTTCACTTTGATCTCCTGTTGGATTTGTAGGTGTTCAGAATGGTTTGATAGGCTATCTAGCTGATCTCCTGCTACCTGATGTGTCTCAGCCTGCTACTTCTCTGCCATCTTGACTCCTCCCCCAGCTCAATTTTTTAAACTTTCATGGTTGTTGTTGTTTTTTTGTTTGTTTGTTTTTTAACATGGCCTTCATTGGTCTCCTCTGCACTTGTGTTGCCCCAAGATTTGGGGAAATTTATATTTAACTCTGAGCTCACCACTCTTGCACTTCCTTTAACCCTAGGAATTTTCCCTTAAATTCCCCAATTCTCTGTCTGCACCAAGCTCTGTTCTCTGACACATCAAGCCAGTAATGCCTCAGTTTTGTGCTACCTGAGCACAGTTGCACAGTATGCCACTTTATAGAATTTTACATTATCAATTAACATTTTAGTTATTTCCAGTCTTCTACTATTACAAGCAATGATGAAAAATATTCTTGAATACATTTTATTTCACAAATATGTGAGTATAATGTAGGATAAATTCTGAACAGTGAAATTGCTGGGTAAAGGGTATATGCATTAGATGTTTTTATTTAATTTTTACTTTTAAAGATAAGGTGGGATATAACAAAGTAAGTGTTGCCATTGACATTGTCAAACACTGTATTCTGATGTTTTCTTTATTCAAGTTTAGTGATCGAGCTTACTGGTTGATCAATATTCCCAGAGAAAACATTACAAAAAATACAGGTAAGAGTGATTTGAACTAATTTTTTTTTTTTGCTCATGGGTCTGGGCTGCCAAAAGTAGAAAATAAAAACATTTATTTTAAAAAATCATTTACTATTTCACATAAGTGTCTCATGTCATATTTGGGACATACTTACTAAAAACCATTGTAGCTCATCTAAAATTCAATTAACTGGGGCTACTATATTTTATCTGGCAATTCGATTATAGATAGATTGGTTTAACACACATAACATTTTTATTGTTCTTTATTTAAGTAAACTCATTTTCTAGAAAGAACTCAAAAGTGTAGTATGGAGAAATTCATGTACCAATAGGTTACCTTAAAATAGTCTGTAATAGGAAACATATTATTCACTATGGAATATACTATTATGTGTTATGTGGTGGCATAGCTTTATATGTTACTATAAATACCCAGATGGAAAAAGGAGGAAAATAAAATTCCAGGAGTTATAAGTACAGAGTTAGTGGATGAGCTAGTAGATCTTGAGGCATGAAATACATTTTTATAGTTTAAAAGTGATGGAGGGCACATTATTTTAATATGATGAGTGCAAAAAGTGGAAACCAATTTGGCTTCACTGCAGAAAACAAAAAGATATTTGTTTTTGTCATGGAGCCCAAAGATAAAAATGCAACCATATTATATGAAGGAATTAGGACCAAGATATGGACAACCATCACGACTTTCACCCTATTTCTCATTTCTGTGTTTTCTGTAAATCTACATTTATTTTTCTCTCTCTGCTGACTAGCTCTCCAAAGCTGCCTCACTGTTAGTCAGTTTTTGAAAGTATATATTTCCTAGGAGCCAGTCCAATTCCAGATTCCCAGGAGAGTATCTTTAATTGGCCTAATGTTGATCCAGTACCCACTTGTGTACCAATCAAATGGAGAGGGACCAGGACAATGGGGATCCTACCGACCAACCCCTCTAGGTACAGGAGTAGTTAAAGGACATATGGGATTGTGTGTCTTTCAGAGTAAATGTACGGGGTGGTTAAAGTAAGGAAGAGAAGATAGAAAAGTTTCCACACGAGGAAGTGTCAAAGAAAAAATCTGCAAAAGCAGCCCCTTTGTTATAACATCTAATATGAATCAGATCAGCACATTTATCTGTATTCATCTTAATTTTTTCCAAATTAATTTATTGGAAACTTGGTGATTTTTTTTTTCAAAGAACTCATCCTGAAAATTGCACTCCTTTTTTTTTTTTTAATCTAACTTAACTATCATCAATATTAGGATGGAATGTTCTAGCTCCTTGGCATAATATTGACATGAGTTTGAAAACTGAAAAAGTGAAGATCACTTGTTATTTTTGCTCCTTCTAGTAATAAACTATGATTTCATCAGAAATGTAGTGATTCTAGGGTCACCCAGACAGGAATAAAGGTGATCTGAGAACTTAAGTATTTCATATGGAAAGACACCACATGAGCTCTGCCTCTCTTGACACAACTCCCTGGAGTGAGTAAAAAAATATATATTTGAGCTCATAATATAATAGGAGAGGACTGCCTAATTAGTAATAAGCTAGAAATCAGGAAAAAAATATGTTCAGGGGGAAGGAGACCATACTTGCTATTTCATTTTTTTCCTTCCTTAATCATATCTACTGCTCTGGCATGAATTAGAGTATTATGTAAGCATGACATCTTGGGAAGGGTAGTTGAGGACACATCAAGCACAGAGGTAGCAAAATAGTCATCATAGTAGTAGAACTCGCAGGTTCATCACTAAACACTTTACCTATGCTAACTAATCTATCCCTCACTATGTGCTAGGTACCATTATTATGCCCATTTTCTTTTCTTTCTTCCTTTTTTTTTTTTTTTAAGATTTATTTATTTACTTGAGAGAGGGTGGGGAAATGCAGAGGAAGAAGGAGAGAGTCCCAAGCATACTGTGTCGAGCTCAGAGCCCGATGCAGGGCTCGATCCCACGACCCTGAGATCATAACCTGAGCCAAAATCAAGACAATCACTTAACCAACTGCACCACCCAGATGCCCCTATCATGTCCATTTTCAAATGATTTAACTGAGACTCATGGAGCCATAGGGAGGTGCAGTGATAGCTAGGAAGTGCTGAAAGCAGTCTGAAGTTTGACAGGTTATAACTGTTGAAAGTAAAATTTCCTCTTTGATTTACACCTCATAATTTGTCCTTTTTTAACATGTTAAATAAGGTATAATTTGCATTCAGTAAAATGTACCCTTTTTGGAAAGCATCTAGTTCTGTAAGTTTGCACAAACGTGTACATTTGTGTAATCACTACAGTCAAGATACAGAACTGCTCCAACACCCAACAACAACATCCCACCCATGATCAACCTCTCCCCATTGTCCAAGCCCCCCCCCCGCCCCCGCTGTGGATCTGTTTTCTGTTCCTGTCCTGGTTGCCTATTCCAGTGTCATGTACATGGAATCATGGAAAATGTGGCCTTTTGAATCTGGCTTCTTTCACTTAGCGTAATGCATCTGAGATTTCTCTATGTTGTAATTTCTTCCATTTTCTTCCTGGGTAGTACTCTGTTGTATGGGTGTACCAGAGTTAGTTTTATTGACGGGCATTTGGATTTTTATAATTTTTAGCTATTTTGATTAAAGCTGCTACAAGCATACAGGTTCTTTTGTAATCATAAAATTTGTTGTGTTTGGCTAATACCGAGCAGTAGGATTGCTATGTTATATGATAAGTGTAAGTTTAACTTAATAAGAAATTGCCAAACTATTTTCCAAAGTAGTGGTATCATTCTGCATTTTCACCAACAGGTTATCTGAATCCATGCCAGCACTTAGTATGTGTAAGTGGGTGTGTGTGTGCATGTGTGCGCGCACACACGTGTGTGTGTGTGTGTGTGTGTAATTTTAGCCATTCTAATAGCTGTATAGTGACATTTAATCATTTTAATTTGCAATTCCCTAATAACTGATGACATTGAGCATTTTTTGTGCTTATTTGCCATTTGAATTACCTATTTAAATTTTTTGCAAGTTTGTTAATTATTTTGGATCCAAGTCCCTTATCAGATATATGATCTACAAATATTTTTTTCCTAGGCTGTATCTTTTGTTTTTCATCTCTTAAGAATATCTCTTGAAGATCAGAGTTTTTAATTTTGGTGAAGTCTAATTTATCAGTTTTTATTTTATAGATTACACTTTGGGCATCATAGCTGACTCAAGTTCACAAAGATATTCTCCTATATTCACTTCAAGAAGATTATGGTTCCAAGTTTTATATTTAGGTCTATGACTCAATTTGAGCTAATTTGTTATATGTATTAGGTTTTTGGGGGGGAATATAGATACCCAATTATTCCAGCACCATTGTTATAAAAACTATTTTGTCTCCATTGTATTACTATTTCTGAGTTCTCGGTCTTTTCACCAATACCATGTTGTTTTGATTACTTAAGCTTTATAAACAATAAACTTGTAGGAGCTTCTGGGTGGCTCAGTAGGTTAAGCCTCTGCATTCAGCTCAGGTCATGATCTCAGGGTCCTGGGTTCGAGCTCCGCATCGGGCTCTCTGCTCAACAGGGATCCTGCTTCCCCTTCTCTCTCTGCCTCTCTGCCTACTTGTGATCTCTCTCTCTCCATCAAATAAATATATAAAATCTTTAAAAAAAATAAACATCAAGCTTGTAATAAGTAATGTTAATCCTTCAACTTTGATCTTTTTCAAAACTGTTGTGGTTAGTATACTTCTTTTGCCTTTATAAATTTTAGAATAAACTTTTTAGTTCTATTAAAAAATCTCATGGTTTTTAGATTTGGATTGCATTAAATCTGTAGGTTAGAGAGAACTGACATCATACCACTGAGTCTTCCAATCCATGGACACTGTTTACCTCTCCATTTATGTATATCTTCTTTGAACTATTTCATCTGGGCTTTGTGGTTTTCAGCATAGAGATATTACACATTTAAAAAATATTTTTATGACTAAGTATTTCACGTTTTTTGGTATATCATAAGTGGTTCTTTTTAATATTTGAATTTCCAACTGTTCATTGCTAGTATGTAGAAATATGATTGATTTCTATAGATTGATTGTGTGTCTTACAACCTTATTAAATTCACTTATTGGTTCTAGTAGCTTTTTGTATATTCTTTGGTTTTTCTACATAGAAAAATCATTCATCCAGAAATAGAGATAATTTCATTTCTTCCTTTCTAGTATGTATTCATTTCTTTCTTTCTTTCTTTTTTTTGGGGGTGGGGGCTCATTTATAGTGGTAGGACCTCCAGTATCATGTTTAACAGAAATGATAAGAGGACATCTTAGCCTTGTTTCCAATTTTAAGGGGAAAACATTCAATCTTTCATCATTATGTATAATGTTACTTTGGCATTTTGTAGATGCCCTTTATCATGTTAAGGAAGTTCCCTTCTGTTCCTAGTTTGCAGAATTTTTATCATGAATTGGTGTTGAAATCTGTTAAATACTCTTTCTGCATCTGTTGAGAAAATAGGATTTTCCTCTTCAGTCTGTTGATAAGGTCGGATTTCTTTCTTTCTTTCTTTCTTTTTTTTTTTTTTTTTGAGATCTTATTTATTTATTTGATAGTGAGAGAGAGAGAGAGAGTGCTCACGCAGCAGGGGGAGCTGCAGGCAGAGGGAGAGGAAGAAGCAGGCTTACAGAGCAGGGAGCCTGATATGGGGCTCAGTCCCAGGACCCTGGGATCATGACGTGAGCCAAAGGGAGACTCTCAACGACTGAGTCACCCAGGTACCCCGAGGGTGGATTTCACTGATTCATTTTTTAATTTTGAGCTAGCCTTGCAATCCTAGGATAAACAACTCTTGGTTATGGTGTGTCATCCTTTTTATATATTATTGGACTCCTTTGGCTAGTTTGTTCTCATGGTTATCGGTCTGGAGTTTTATTTTCTCCTAAGGTCTTTATCTCCTTTTGGTATCCGATAATGCTATCGTTTTTTTTATTTTTTTAATTTTTTAAATTATTTTTATTAGCATACAGTGTATTATTTGGCCCAGGGGTACAGGTCTGTGAATCGTCAGGCTTACACATCTCATAGCACTCCCCATATTTGCTCTGGTGTTTACTTCCTGCTGATGAACACCAGGGTGGTGCTCAACTTTAAGCTGAAAAAGGACATGCAGGGCTTTGGGGAGGAGTAGAGGTAGCCCAGCACAGGGGATAACATCCTGTTCTTATGGAGCCTCAGATGCTTTAGAATCTTCATCACCCTGGGGAACGTCTTCATGATGTCCTACAGGATCAAACTGTTTGGCTCTTGACCACCAAATATGAAACTTGGAACACACCTGCCAAGATGCTGAGTCTCCATCCCTCCATTTCTGATGACTTCAAGAATGTTTTTGACAAGGAAACCACTGACCTTCCCAGAAAGCCCAAGCTCATGGTGGTGGGGAGGGCGGAGGGTGTGTGGCAAGATGCACAAGGTTTCCCAGCCACATTGCTTTTCTTTGCAAAAGTATTTTCACTTGGTCTCTGAATTGAAATGCTGTCCACTTGAGGAGTTCCAGGAAGGCTTAAATAAGGGGGCTGTGATAACACTGCATTCCCCATAGATAAAAGAACATGTCTAGATCATTTTATTGTATTGCAAGTCAAGATTTCACTAGAAACCAGTTTCTGGATATTTCTTGGTTTATTTTTAATAGCCGTCTTTTGGATATAAATTACACAGATTTTTAAAAAAGATTTTACTTGTTTTGGAGGGAGAGAGGGGGGGAGGGAGAGAGAGAGGCCCCATGTGTGCAAGCATGGAGTGGCGGGTGCAGGGGGTGAGGAGGGAGAAGGGCAGACTCTGCCCTGGGACCAGAGCCCATCCCCTGGAAATCCCATGGCCCTGAGGTCACAACCTGAGCCAAAACCAAGAGTCCCTTGCTCAACCAACTGTGCCACCAGGAGACCCAAATTATAGTGATTTTTAAAAATCATTTTCATCCAGGGATCTGGGCAAAAGGTTGGCTTTTTAGTTTTGACTCATGCTCTTTATTGGACAGGGTTTATGAATAATGAACAAGTTCATTGTTGCTGGGTCTAACAGCACTGCTGGGACCAGCAAGGGGCCTTATGTCCAAATCCCCCACCCGCCTCCACCCTCCAGATGGGCTCTGTTTGGCAACTCGCTACAGCTGAGGGTCAGCCCCAGGACTTTTAGGGTGAAGATTCCCATGGAAGACAGACCCAGAACAGTCAGCAGGGGCAGAAAAGAATGTTAGGAGAAATTTCCCCTTGTCTTGAGGCCCTCTATTCAATAAAGTAACTTCAGAAGCTATTAATTGTATAATTACTAGACTGATGGTGATATTGTGACTAACTTCTGAAAGCTAGGGTTTCTGAGTCTGCTTTTCAAGAGGGCGATTTCAAGATTGAAAAACAATGAGCCTCATTCTAGGAAATACGGCACTTTGCACAGGGGTTTCTTTGAAAGGGAGTTCTGATCTAATTGCCAAAATAGAAAAATAGGTGATCATTGCCTGGAATCCCACAGAGCTGCATGGTTGTTGTGGTTTTTGAAATCCTGACTTGCAGAGAAACCTGGAGGGAAGGAAAAGTAAGTACACAGGCTTTTACAGAACTAAGTAACCCTGAACATAAAGCTGATTTCTCAAGAGAGAAATGGACAAGTACATAAATAGATAAATATGAGGGAGAGTCCCTCCTATGTTATGGAAAAGATTTTATAGGGTCCTCTTTTTGTTAAATGTTTGGTGGGATTCTCCAGGCCAGTGAAAACATGTAGGCCTGGAGTTTTCTTTAAGTGAAAGCTTTTAACCACAAATTCCATTTCCTTTATAGATATGGGGCATACTCAGGTTTTCTATTTTTTTAAGTGTGTTTTAGCAGTTTGTATCTTTTAAGGAACTTTTCCATTTCATCTACAGTCATGAATTTATGACACAAGAACTGTTTGTGATATACTCTTATTTTCCTTAGAAGAGGGAGCCTGCAGTGATGGTCCACATTTCATCTTTAATATGACTTATTTTTTGCATTATTTCTTCTAGATTAGCCTGACAAGTTCATCAATTTTATAGACCCTTTCAAAGAAATATCTTTTGACTTCATTGATTGTGAACCTTGTTTTCCTGTCCTTTATTTCATTGACCTTTACTCTTATTATTCTACTTACTTTTGGTTTAATTTATGGCTTTTTTCCCCTAGTTTCTTAAATTTGGGACCTTTAGATTAGGGGTGAACAAACTATACTTCTGGCCTGCAGCCCATTTTTGTGAACAAAGCTTGACTGGAACACAGCCATGTTTGTTAATTTCTGTGTTTGCTGTGGCTGCTTTCAAAAGCACTATGATGGCAGAGAGGAAGTGTTGGGACAGAGACCATACGGCCCATAAAGCCCAAAGTATTTACTACTTGACTCTGTGTAAGGCCGTTGCTATCTTTCAACCTTGGCTTGGGATAGGTGATTTGTTTCTTTTATCTGCTATAAATATTTTTCTGCTATATATTTCTCTCTAGCACTGCTTTATCTGCATAAGTTCTGATTTGGTTGTGCTTTCATTTTCTTTCAATTCAAAATATACTCTAATTCGCCATGCTGCTTTCTCTTTGACCTGTGGTTATTTAGAAGTGCGTTGGAAGGGGGAGTCTGGGTGGCTCACTCCGTTAAGCATCCCCTGCCTTTGGCTCAGGTTATGATCGTGGAGTCCTGGGATCGAGCCCTGTGCCAGGCTCCCTGCTCAATGGAGAGCCTGCTTCTCCCTCTGCTTGCATTCTCCCTGTCTCAATCTTGATTTATGTCAAATAAATAAAATCTTTAAAAAAAGTGTTGTAAGATGTCTAAGCCTCTGGGGATTTTCCAGATATCTTTGTTATTGATTTTTTTCTAGATTAATTCTGTGTTCTGAGAACATATTTCATGTGATAATTTGTTAAGATCTTTCCTGTGGTCTAATTGATGAATCTTCCAAGTGCACCTGAAGAAAGTACTTATTCTGCTCTTCTCAGCTGGAGCGTTCTCTAAATGTTGATTAGCTCAGTTGGTTAATAGTGTTCAGCTTTTCTTTATTCTTACTGATTTTTGCCAATTGCTGAAGAGGAGTTTCGAAATACCCCACTATCATTGTGGATTTTTACATTTCTCTCTTCATTTTTATCAGCCTTTGATTCATGTATTTTGAACCTCTTGTTAAGCAAGTACACGCTTAGTTGTCACTCCTTTTGAGGGAATCGATCCCTTTCTCCATATGCATTGCCCCTCTTTATTCCTGATACTCCCTCCATCTGAAATTCTTCTTTGTCAGAGATTGATAAAGCCATTACAGCTGTCTGTGAATTAGGGTTTGCATGACGTATCTTTTTTCACCCTCTTGCCTAGTTTTCCCAAGACAACCCTTAGAGCACATTAGTCAGCAGAGTGGAAGCACACAAATGACTTTTGAAATAAAACCAAGGCACAGCAAATAAGATCTGACCCAAAGGTACTGATGCCTCCCACTGAGAATATAATCAGAGGGAGGAAGGCAGAACTTTAAATCTGAGAGTGGTGGAGGGATGCCTGTGAGGGAGGGAAGGACCCTGGGACTGAATTATCAAGGCCGACTCAGCCGATGTCTTCAACTTCCAGATGCCTCCCGAATGAACTGGTGGTTTGAGACAATCGTGGTGGGGTGGGGGTCGGTCCACAAAGAACAATGGGAGGTCTCTGCGGTGTCAGGAGTGGGGAAGTTTACAATGTTGTAAAGATTGTGGACACTCAACTCTGTAACAACGAGGTGGGAGGTACGAAGCCACAAGCGCTGTGGGGAGGCTCTGTGCTCTTCCATATCAGGCACTAACCTAACCATTCGGCAGCAAGATACGACGAAAAATTACTCAGGTTACTAGTTCCATGGAGGAGCTATAGCTGTAGGAAGGACTCCATGGAAAACAACCAGCGGGTCTAAGCCAAAATAAACCTCCCCACACTGGAGTAGCTATGGTGCTATTTTTCAGAGTGGGATACCATCACCTTGGTCACTCAGCTAATGGGCAAGCCTTCTTCACCCAAAGTAGCAAGGGTCTTCACAGCCAGACATCCCTGTTTTCTAGAGCTCTTCATGCAGTTCTGTTGTTCTCCCCGAGTTCTTGCATGGCACCCAAAGCAGATGTGAGGGCATGTCCACTACCTGGTGAGGTTTGTTTGGAACTTTGCCACTGAACTCTCCCATTTCCAGCTCTTGGAACTCTTCCCACAGCCCACTAGCCCCACTTTGCACAGCTTCTTGGCTGCTTCTTATACATCCTTCACTCTATGAGCCACATTGTCCATGGGAATACTATTTCCCATGTGTTTAGGATGAGCGGGGTTAGTATTACTACCAAACAGAGGTGTGTGCTGGTTAATACACATGTGGAAAGAGATGCAGTTGGTACAAAACCAACCCAGAAAATAGCTGGATGTTACTGTTAATAAAGAATTAAATCCATGCTTTTCCTTATATCCAATCACTCCATGTACCATCACAGGAACCACACCATTTGTGACTTCAATCAGAACTTGCAGAGAGTTATCCAAGCCTTGGGGATCCTCAGGGCTCCTCCTATTTTTTTTTTAAGATTTTATTTATTTATTTATTTATTTGACAGACAGAGATCATAAGTAGGCAGAGAGGCAGGCAGAGAGAGAGAGGAAGGGAAGCAGGCTCCCCGTCGAGCAGAGAGCCCGATGCAGGGCTTGATCCCAGGACTCTGGGATCATGACCTGAGCCAAAGGCAGAGGCTTTAACCCACTGAGCCACCCAGGTGCCCCGGGGCTCCTCCTATTTTAAAAGCCAAAGATAGTTATGCACATACCAACTTTGAACCCCTCCCATTGAAGGCCAGTTAAGTCATACACCAGAAGATTGACTTCTCTTTTTGGGTTAGCCAACTACATGGGAAGCTCTTTTTATAGAAACATATTGTTTTCTCACACCATTATCTTTCCCAAAGTCCAGGAATTGCTTGATGGAAAATAGCGACGGCAAGAAGCACAAATTATCACTTGATTTACTCAGGTACCAGCTGCTTCAGAACCACTGGGAGAGGCAAATCCTCCCTGGAGTGGTGCACAGACCCAACTAGACACCTGGGCATGCCTGAAGGCCTATGCAGCTGAGGCATTTGGGTCAGGCTTGCTTTTTCACGAGTGTGCCCTGATTTCAACCTCAGCCTTGGCCCATGTCATAAGAGCTCCCAGGCTGAGTTCACCACCCATGGCTTCCCCAGGCCCCACCTAGTCTTTTACTTTTAACCCACCAATGCCTTTATAAATATTTAAGGTGGGTTTCTTATAGATAGCATAGAGTTAAGTCTCAATTTTTACATCTAATCTAGAAATCTGTCTTTTAACTGGTGTTTTTAGACTACTTACATTTAATGTGATTATTGATATGGTTGCATTGAAACCTGTCATCAGGCTATTTTCTATTTGTTCCATCTCTTCTCTACTTTTCTTTCTCTGTTGTCATTCATATTAATTATGTTTTATCCCATTTTATCTCCTATTGGCTTATTAATTATACCTTAAATATTTTTTAGTGTTGGCCTTAGGAGTTAAAGTTATTTTAATTAATCAAGGCCTACTTTAAAATAGTAGTATACCACTTCACATGAAGTGTCATTACTTGCTTTTTAAGCCACAACAACTCCTGGAGAAAAATTATGACCTAAGATATTATTATACAGGGGCACCTGGGTGGCTCAGGCAGTTAAGTGTGCAACTCTTGGTCTCCATTCAGGTCTTAATCTCAGGGTCATGAGTTCAAGCCCCATGTAAAAAAATAAGAACATAAATTAAATAGTATCTGGATTAATGTTGTGGTAGTAAAACCACTTCATAATTATTTTATTTTACCATCAAATTGTCTGTAGGAAAAACATGAGAAACCTTATATATAAATGCAGTCAAAGTGACTGGGAAATGAAGAGTAACGATGCTGGTCATGTTTATGCAGCCTTAAATTTCACCAACTTGGTATATTAAAAAAATAGCTGATTATTTGTCTTTTTTTTTTTCAGATATTGCAGCTGTGGAAGAATGGTTAGTAAGGATCACTTTACAACATGGATTAAATATTTATACAACTGAAGGAACACTATTGGATAATATCCGAGGTAAATGCCAACAGATAAAAGTAAAATGGAATTCATAATATTCTTCCAACAAACCTTGTACCTTACTATATACCACACTAAGTCCTCGAGAGAGAGAGAGAGTGAAAGAGAGAGAGAGAGATGAACATTACCCTCAAGGAATGACAATTAAATACATGTGGTTAATTGTTAATAGGGGTCTGCAGAAGGTGCTAGAGAAATACAGAAATATATCTTTTTCTATAGCCATGTTGGGGTCATAATAAACAGTGGCTTTATAAAATCAGTTTTTTCATCTTTAGAAAATGTTATAAAGGATACTGTTCGTTGGATTATAGTCTCCTTTATAATTACTATCAGCAAAAATTCTTGCTCATTCTTTGTTAGAACATTACATTTTTTCCATGAAAAATTGGTTGTTTTAAGGTTATGAATACTGAATGATATGACTGTCTAGACCTCTCTTTTCCAATTGTCTGGTTTATAGTCCAACTTTTGGATCATCTGTAGCACTATAATATAAAAATTTTTTAAGTCCTCATTCCTGGACTTTGCATTTATCTTTACTTTCCTCACCTTCATTCATTCATTTACCTATCTATCTATCTATCTATCTATTTATTTATTTATTTGACAGAGAGGGATAGAGCGAGGGAACACAAGCGGGGGGAGTGGGAGAGGGAGAAGCAGGCTTCCTGCCGAGCTGGGAGCCTGATGTGGGGCTCGATCCCAGGACTCTGGGATCATGACCTGAGCTATAGGCAGAGGCTTAACAGCTGAGCCACTCAGGCGCCCCCCTCACCTTCATTTTTTAAAAAAGTTTTTATTTTAATTCCAGTTAGTTAACATATGGTGTAATGTAAGTTTCAGGTCCTTTTTACTTTTACTCCCACTTTGATTTGATGTTATGTAGCATGCAGAGTAAAGATAAAGAAATATTACATTTTATGGAAGGAATTTCCTGGGTAGCTTTAAGAAAAGTAATAACGTCTCCACTCAACCATGTGCCAATTAAAATCAGACCTCTACAAACAGAGCTAGGAATCTGTCACTAAAAAGGGAAAAATAGGAGTCAAGATGGCAGAGAAGTAGCAGCTGAGACGACTTCAGGCAGCAGGAGATCAGCTAGACAGCCTATCAAACCATTCCGAACACCTACAAATCCAACAGGAGATCGAAGAGAAGAAAAACAACAATTCTAGAAACAGAAAATCGACCACTTTCTGAAAGGTAGGACCAGCGGAGAAGTGAATCCAACGCGACGGGAAGATAGACCCCAGGGGGAGGGGCCGGCTCCCGGCAAGCGGCGGAGCACAAAATCAGGACTTGTAAAAGTCTGCTCCACGGAGGGACATTGCTCCAGAGGCTAAACTGGGGTGAAGACCTCACGGGGACAGCGTGGACTCAGGTCCCGCGGGGTCACAGAAGGATCAGGGGTGTCTGAGTGTCGCAGAGCTCACAGGTATTAGAGCAGGGAAGCCGGCTGCGGAGACAGAGCCGAGGTTTCCTAGTGGTCTGTGACACGGGCCGGTGCTCTGTGCGAGGGGTCCCCACAAGATCCGGG
>RCUC01164112.1:0-74800 GCA_003697995.1 Taxidea taxus jeffersonii
TCTCTCTGTTTCATTTTTTAGATATTTTACTTATTTATTATCTAACAAAGTCTGTATCAACAGCCCACAGGATGATTTTCAGTGATTTTTATTAGACGAGAGTGAAGTGAATTGCAAATCAGAACTTTTCTTTAAACCCCGGCACAGGACAGTGGACAGGGAGGACTTTGCTTCAACTTGATAAAGCAAAGTTTATTTCCAAAATCCCCCAATTAAAGTGTCCTTGGCAGTTTTATAAATTAGAGAAAAGTATTACAAATGTAGAAGTGCCCAAAGGAGAGTGGAGACTGATCTTGTAAATACTGAAATAACATTCTTTTGATAATGTTAAATCTTTTTTGAGCTTTAGACTTTTTGTATTCCAAGTTAAAGACATCATTTAAATAATTTTGTAAATTTTGATTTATTAGAGATATGCATATTATGATAGAAAAATACTCATCATCATAATCTTACTTTGCTTACTCTAAAAATGCTCATATAATTAATTTTCATCTTACTATTATGAAAAATGTGAAAAATTTCCAAGTTCTAAAAATATGGAAAAAAATAGCACTCTTATAACAAATACAAGCATATCAGATTCTTTATCTAGAAATAAAAATTCTTTAACATCTTGTCATAACTGCATTATCAACTTGTTAATATTTAGATATATATATTTTTTGAGCCATTTGATGGCTACACAGTGATAATTTACTTACATATAAATCAGCATGCATTCCCTAAACAGGACATATTCCTACATAACTGCAATGCAAATATCACATATTAGATAGGACAGTAAATTAGAAAAAGTAGTATTTTCTTAATATTTTAACATACAATCCAAATTCAAAAGTCCCCCAAAATCTGCCAGTATCTTGCTTGATATTTTATTTTCAACATGTTTCAAAAAGTTTCACATATTGCATTTTGAGGTCTTTTTATTCTTTTTAAAATTTATATTAAAATTCTACCATTTTATTATTTTAAGACACATTTTTGAAAACAGTAAGTCTGTTTCTTTTAGGATCTTCCACAAACTAGATTTGCTTCATTGTTTTCTGATGATGTCATTTAACCTTTTCTTCAAACTCTATTACCTCTAAACCAGAAGTAAGGTCTAAAGGCCTGATTTAATTCAGATGAAAAATTTGTTGGCAAAAATATGGCACAAATAATACTATCTACTACCTACTGCATCCCATCAGTTGGCACACAGCATCAGGTTGTCCCAAATAACTAATGCTAATTTTCATCTCCTTTCTTTGAGATGGTAACAGACTAGGTCACTCTATTATAAAGATATACTTTCCTCCTCTTATAATTAGCAAGAAATGTGTGGGATAATACTTTTGACACTTTAAAAATGTCTGATCCCCAATAATCCTTTTTATTGATCCCCCCAAATTTTTTCATATACTAATGATCATCTACTGAATCATTCTTTCTATATTTTTAGCTAGCCTTCTCTAAAACAGAGTTTTTGATTATCAACAGGAAATGAATTACAGTTTTTGATTAAAGGGCAGCATTTATGTTTAATTCTGCCTCTTTAATTAATGAGTTTCAGATAACACAGTTGGGGTAATATTGGTAACAAATGAGTTTTTCTTTACACTTTTCTCTTTTTTTAAAATCATCATGGAGTTATGAATTTTTATAACTTGAATATTTTAGAATCTTTTTTATTCATTATTTTTATCTGTAAATTGTGGAAACTTATTTTGTATGGAAATAGAGAAAACATCTGTAAAAAATAAATGAATACATTCAGTTTGTGCCCCAGAACATGTAATTAGTTTAACATATAATATCTTGGTCCCTGGAAATACATAGTTTTATTTAAGTAATCTCTACATGCAACGTAGGGCTTGATCCTACAATCCCGAGCTTGAGTCACTTGCTCATCTGATTGAAGTCAGCCAGGTGCCCCTGAAAATATTTAATCATTACTCCATGTGTTTTTCTGTTGTACATAAACTCAACAGAAATAAGTATTGTTGAAAATTTTAGGAGATACAAACATTCAACTGGAAATTAAATAATCAGTAATTTTTGGACTCACTCTACAACATTGCAATGGCCATTATCATCTTCATCAAATATTTAATATAACTGGCTTTCTCTGATACCTAAATTCACTTATGATACTAAGTACTTTTTTCTAAACTTTCTTATGCCATTGTCAGTAAAAAACATGACAATATCATTTTGGCATTTAACTACTTTGTGATTTTATTTTCATGTCATATTTTATAGACCTATGATATAGCACTTGTTAGAAAACCCACAAACCATACACCTGTCAACAGAAATCTTACCGAATTAAAAAGGATTTACATGTTCTACTTTTTTTTTCTAACCTATGGAGCCCAAGAAAGGTAGAAACTGCTTTCTATTAACAAGTATAAATACACATAACAATATCATATTTATGAAAAAAATCTCTGCAAAATTATAGATACAGTGCAATTCTGAAATAATATATTAGTATCATAACATCCAAGAGAAGGATAAATTCAGTCATTTTAGAAGTGGGCCATTTTGCAAAGCTGTCATATCTTGGCACACAGCCAGGTCTAGTTTAGGAAGTTCTACGGAATAGTCAGAGATTTGAGAAAGGAACCTGTAAGTAGACACAAGAATGTCTGGAAAATGGGAGACACTAAGGGTACCATATGATGGAAGAATATTAAGCCTAGCATTTAGAATATGATAACCAGCTATACAGATAATAGAACACATATGGTGGCCAAGGTAGTAGGTAAATGGAAGTTAACTAGCAAGAGGATGCATTAATAGGGACTATAAAACTTGAATCCACTTAGAAATTGAATTTGACAATTCTATAATTGACAGTTAGGCAGATAATCAATTGATGTGGAAATCTGCCTTATGGTAATGGGCAAAAAGCCACCAGAATGAATTCAATATGACTCCAGTTCACCATGAAAATACCACAAGCATGACCAATTCCTTGCCTTACGCGGACAAAAGTACTGGCAAGCTACTAACAGAAGAGATATCAGGCACAGGAAATAGAAATGGAATCTAGTAAATGGAATTAGATTTTGAGGCAGGTCCTAGGTTTGGAGAACAGGATGAACATCCTCTAATTTTAAATAGGAAAAAAAAATCAAAGCTGGTCAAGGTTTAAGAAATTAGTTGATGTGCAGTCTGAATATTGAGCTGGAATTCCTTATTCTGTACAGACCAAGATCAAGTCTAATAGGGCTGATATATGATGATTGAGTCATGATCCTATGGAGGGAAAGCACATTGAGGCCAAAAAGAGACAGGACTTGATGGACTACAGACCAAATGGATATAAGTTACCTTGAATTTACAGATAAAATTGGTTCTAATTAAAAACTAAATAAATGCAAGCATTTATTGTTGCTGATGGGAGTGTAAAGGACAGTCCTTTAGAAAAATATTTGGCAGTTCCTCAAAGTGTTAAATATACAATACCATTTGATTTGAAAATTTCTCTGGTAGGCATACACCCAAGTGAACTGAGAAGAGGTGTTTAAATGAATACTTCTACTTGAATGTTCATAGTAGCATATTCAAAATAGCCAAAAGATGGAAACAACCCAAACGTTCATAAAATGATAGGTGAATAAATAACATGTGGTACATCCATACAATGGGATATTTTTCAGTCATAGAAATGAGGTATTGAAGCATGCTATAACATGGATGACCCTTGAAAATGTTATGCTAAATGAAAGAAGCCAGTTACAAAAGGCCACATATTGTATGATTCTATTTATATGACACTTCCAGAATAGGCAAATATATAAAAATAGAATGTAGATTAGTGGTTTCCTAGGACATGGTAGTGGGTAGTAGGGTTGGGGTCATGTGACAGGTTGGGGAGGAATGGGGTGTGACTTAATGGGTTTACAGTTTCCTTTTAAGATGTTGAAAATGTTGTAAACATAGGTTGTAGTGATTCTTGAACAATTTTGTGAATACACTAAAATCCATTGAATTGTACAGTTTGAATGGGTGGATTTTATTATATCTGAATTATATTTCTTTTTTTTAAAGCTATTTTAATTTATGAGAGAGAGAGCGTGAGTTGACGGAGGAGCAGAGGAAGAAGGACAAGCAGACTCCCCGTGGAACATCGAGTCAGACACGGGGCCTCGGTCCCAGGACCCTGGGATCACAACATGAGCCAAAGGGAGATGCTTACTGGACTAAGACATCCAGGGGCCTCTGCATTACATTTCAATACAGATTTTTTTTAATAAAGAAAAAAATTTAAAAAAAATAAATGCAACAGAAAAATGCAATTTAAATTATTAGAGGAGTTCCTGTATTCAAAAATATATATTAAACCATAAACTTATATTTAGGTAACTGCAATTGTTTAAAAAGTTGAGTATCATATGGAATCATTTTTAAAGTAATATTTTAAATACACATTATACATTTTGATAAATTTTTCTAGTCCCATATGACTGTGATATTTAGTGTTTAAATATTTGCATGGCTTTTTTGGTATATTTATAGCTTAAGATTTTCTTTTATTCATGTGTTTACTTTGATGAAGTGTAGCACTCTTGTGCCATATAAATATTCCCTTTGCCCTTTTTTATGCAAATATGTTGATTTTTCCCTGAGATACATTCCAAAATGAGTATCAATTGGTATCTTGTTGATTTGTTACCATGTTAGTTCCGTATCTTCTTAAAGGGAAAAGATGGCCCAGCCAACCATTCTAGATGAACATCATACTGGAGACCAGATAATTAGACACTTTTTTCCTACTTAAAAGTTCAATATAAAAAATCATTTCTATAAAAGCTTAAAAATAAACAAGAAACTCAGGAATTCTTCACAAACTTGAGTGAAGCAAGCATTATTATTTACTATGGTGCATTAAACACATGATTATGTATAACAGATTTACCACATCATTTTAATAACACATTGTTTTAATTAGTTAAACTAAATCTTGTTCATTGAAAAATGTTGTGGCAGATTGTCTGGTGACACTTCATTTTTCCTGATTATATTTTTAATAATATTTTATTGATTACAGGAATACAGTTTTATCTCTGATAAACAAATCTCATGGCAAGAAATCCTTCATAAATACACTGGAAGTATTATCTTTGCTAGCTTTTTAAGACCCAATTCTGCCTTTGTTTTAAAGTTTAAAAACTTTTCCCTGTAGTTGGAAAATGAATAATAAGAATTTTACACATACTCAGTGGAAAGAAAAAAAAAATGTCAAATTTAGGGGGAGTGGCAGATCTATCAAGATTTAGAGTAATCACATTTATCCTTTTTTATAGTTTATTTTAGTGTCTTATACCATCTTTTAATTCAAGATTTGGAATGGCATTGACACTTTTGGGGTGGATCTACCTTAACAACAGTGCCAGGTTTACCTTGGTCTAATTTAGTTCTCTTGGTGATGGCTAAACTGGTGCTTCTGATCTGAGCTCTGCTTGTCAAAGACCTTGTCCTAAATCAATAAAATAATTGACTTAAAAATGCAAAATCATATAAAAATTATTAATATAATTATATTACTTTATGAATCACATTAGGTGTATTAATTATGATTACATGAATGCTCTTTTTCTAGATTATGGGATTTTATTAGTTATTGATGTCTGGTGCTTTCTCTCTCTGTCTTGTTAGCATACCTTTTCTGTATTATATTTTCTATCCTCTCGGTTTTGGGATACATCTGTCTTAAATATTCATTGCATTTACATTTTAAACTGGGTCATTAAATTGTGCAGTCGAAACATAATTTTTACTATGGGTCCACATGGCATAGACCTTATGAATGCTGGCTAATATTTATGAAGTTCATTTATTTTTTTTTTTAGTTACCATTTTTTCCAGACAAGAATAATTATATCTTTGAAAATATGGTCTTTCAACTCTCTATATTTGAGCTCAACAATCTATATGGCCTATGGTCAAATCACATGCAGGGTCTTAAAATACCAAACAAATTTGCTCCAACTCATTTTAATGACTGAGAGTGAATTGCATGCTTTTAATTTCAAGTAGATAATTATGTCATATAGAACATCTTATGTTCACCATCTGCTTTCCTTTCTTAAAAAAAGAAATAATTCCTTGACCTACAATACATGTTATTATTTTTGTACTTTTCATAGGAAAAACTATATGTAGCCTCCAATTTTTTCCTCTCATTTAAAAAAATTATTTTAGTTGAGACTTTTGTTCCCACAATTGAAAATAAATTTCTATTCTCCAAGTTTTAGTAACGTAAGATCCATTTGTCTCTATCAAAAATCAGCTCTTAATTCTCATCAATCATTGGCATTTAACCCAAATGATTATTCTCTTCAGAATCCCCTTCTCTTGATCCACTCACCTCTCTCCTGCTCCAGCTCCTCAGGCAATTTTGCTGCTTTCTCATCTTCATGATCACCGTGGTGGTCAGCATAACCCAGGTCTCAATCTCTGATATCCTTTCTCTATCTCCTTAGAGGATCCCATCGAGTCCCCAGCCATTATATGATGACTTCATAATTTATATCTTTAAACTCTCTGAACTGATGGTTTGCCTAACATCTGATTTATAGAGCCAACTGCTTAACTCAATTATCTTCTTGGATGTCCATAAAGGCATTTCAAATTTAACATGTTCAAGAACCGACAGTTGTTCTTCATCATACCTAATCCTCCAGACTTGTGCTCATATTAGTAAATCACAGTATCATTCTTCTACTTGCTTAGGACAAAAACCCAAAGATGTATCATTTACCATCATTCTCTCATAAACCATACCTAATCCACCTGAAAAATTAGGTGAATTCATCTTTATTCATTATACATCTCAAATAAACCACTAAATAGCACCACTAGCATCCAAATATGAACTGTTATATATCTTACCTAAATAATTGCAAAAGCAACTGCTGTTTCCACTTCCATCTTTAACCTACAAGTCACTGTATAATTGAAAGCAATTATATCCAAATACATCAGATTAAGTCACTTCTCCATTGCATTCTCTATGACTACATCCCATCTTATTCAAAGTAATACTATGAACCCAGCATCTTAGTGTGGCCTAAAAGGTCCCACAGAATCCAGCCTACCTAATTCTTCCCTTCTGCAACACCCTATTCTTCTGCTTTAGCCACGTGGACTTCTTGCTGCACAACCTAGGTTTGAAATTCTTTTCTCCCAGACTCTAATTTAATTCATTTATCTCAAAAATTAGTACAGGCATTCCTTATCCACCTGTGCAAAGGAACAAATGGCATCAAGTTGTGATTATTTTCCTTCCTTCTTTTCTCTTTCCCCTTCCTTCTTTCCTTCCTTCCTCCTTCCTTCCTTCCTTCCTTCCTTCCTTCCTTCCTTCCTCCTTCCTTCCTTCCTTCCTTCCTTCCTTCCTTCCTTCCTTCCTGCCTTCCTTCCTTCCTTCCTTCCTTCCTTCCTTCCTTTCTTCCTTCCTTCTTCTTCCTTCCTTCCCCTATAGATCTATCAACACAGGTAAAAAAAAATTACCTAGAGTTATTTCAGATTTGAAAGATCCTTTTTTTTTTTTAACCTTTCCTTTCTTTCTTTTTTTTTTTTTTTCCTTTTTCACTTTTTTCCAACCAAACTTCTCTTGTGAAGAGCAGTAGAGCTATAGAGTGAGAAAAGAATTTGTTTGAGCAGGGAAGAGCATTAATTGTGTAGGGTAAAGGACTTACACTGAATAGTCCAGGCAACTTCTCATGTGAAAAAGAACTCCCAGGGGTGAAGGCCAATTTAACTTCCTTCCTATATCAGACAATGGACATAGAGAATGTTATGAGAGAATGTACTGAGCAAATACCATGTTGCTCTCTAGGGTAGTCCAAACCTATAGTCTTGCTAAAATCATATTGTGTGCTGCAAACTGACTTTTCACAACACCAGAGCTTCTTATGAATTTCAAATGTAACTGAGTTGCATCATTGGCACTCTTCATTGTTAAATATTTACTTTTATTAGATTTGTTTAAAAAATAGTAATGTACCATATTATGTTTTGCATGGAGGAATGGAAGTTGATGCTAGCATTTCAAATATCAAGGCCTACAGAGAATAAGTACATGGAGGAGAGAAAGGAGGGTTATATTAGGCTCATTTAACAGCATTCCATTCAAGCATGTTCTACTTTCCCTCAGGGCATGCTTATAAGGATGGTCCCTGCTGAGTTTAGGTCTACACATCACTTGTTTTATCTAGAGGGAGAGATAGTTAATGATTTTACATACCCCTTGCTGTGCACAGAATCATATGTCTTCTCAATCAAATGATACAGATAATTAGTAATTCTAATAAAGACTCAAGCTTGACAAATTTTACAGAATTGATTTTAATTTGTTTGCAGCATGTGTAAAATTCCTAAAGTTTTAAGACAAACTTTATCAACACAAAGTCCAATGAAAAACACACTTGACCTTGCTGTTATAAAGTAGGTATTTATACACTGATCTAGGGGCTAATGTATAACTATCATTTTTAGAATCAGATTTTAGATCTTTAACAGAGTTTACATTTTTGTTTTCTAGTTTTCTCACCTATGCTATGGAAGGACTTTGTTAATAATAAAGGTTAGTAATTAATATAGCAAAAATACAAAAAAAAAGAGAAAAAATGACTTTTGTAGCTATTTTATTAGACCCTAAAAATTTCGTTGTTTTATTTTGTACAGTGGGACAAATGACAATGTAGAATCAAGTTTAGTTTTTATTAATGTATGTCTTGGGAAAAAGAGTACAGATATAACTTTATAAAAGATAATCCTTTAATCACTTAGGACGTAGGATAACTTTTTAAGAAGGTACAGCATACAAACTAAAATTTGTCAGCCTAGCATTTTTGTATTTCATGAACTGTAAGAGTGTTTTGTTTGTTTATTATATTTTGTTTTCCAATGAATGGTGGAAGGATTTCTGATCAAGTAAACTACAGAAACATAAAGCATTGCCTTGGGTGATTCTGTACCGATAAAGATTTTAAGCATCTAAGAATCCCTGCAAAGTTTTTGTGGGCTTACCTCTGTTTAAATCAGAATTTCCAAAACTTTCTTCATTATAGCATATAAGTCATCTATTTATATTATGTACAATACCTCTTTGGCAGGACATAGTTTGGCAAACAGAGGTAAAAATACTATTGCTTCTTTAATTTATTTTAAATAGAATACTATGGTAATTATTATTGAAAACTTTTACTTCATTTTATCAGAATGGGAGAAAATGGAAGCATAATTGCTCTAGATATTTTATCACCTTTTTTAACACAGGAAAGAAAGATTTGCTTCATTTTTTTCCATGTACTCTATGGGTTATTTTTGTTTCTTATTTCTGTTGAATTGTTTCATTCTTATCCATGATTTTTGCAATAAAATACAGCATGATAAAAATTAGACTCACACTATAAAATCATTATACCATCCCCATCACTAAATTTGTATTAATAATTTAAAGTCACTGTCAGTGATTGTACCTTGGCCCTATATTTGGCTAAGTTTTAACGATTTTGGATTTATGAAAATAAATTACACAAAGAATGAACAGAAGGGGGTTGCCTGAGTGGCTCAGTTGGTTAAACCACCACCTTTGGCTCAGCTCATAATCCCAAGGTCCTAGGATGGAGTCCCACATCAGGCTCTCTGCTCTGCAGGGAGCCTGCTTCTCCCCTTCTCTCTCTCTGCCTGTCTCTCTGCCTACTTGTAATCTCTGTCTGTCAAATAAATAAACAAAATCTTAAAAAAAAATTAACAGTAGGGGCAAGATGCACATAAAATATATCATTTGTTCCAGCCTATAGCTACTTTTATATTATCCTGGATTATTCCTCTGGAAATTCACATCTTTTGTTTTGCATTTTCCGATTAACCACTGCATATAATGAATTCTCAAAATGTAAGTTTTGTTTGTTTTTTAATTGCTTGTTGATACACTATGAAGAAGCTGTCCAAACTATTCTAGAAGGAGAAAAATGGATCATAAAGGAATAAATAACATATTTATCCTCTCTTCCAAGGAAATAAAACAGGATGTTTTTAAATGCATGTTAAACATACTTGTGATGTTAAACCCTGGGGCTTCATTCTATGGTCATTAACTCTTCTGGTCATATGAACATTATACCTGCTTTTTAAAAAGCAGATTTAGGGACAGCAAAACATGTGTAGGAATCAAAGTAAAGTGTTTGGGAGTCGAAGGTGACCCTAAATCTAGGACTTTCCCATAGCAGTTCAGCAGTCAGGAAAAGGCCAACTTAGCATAAGAAAGAGCCTATGCAATTAAGGAATCCTTGAGCACTACACCAAAAACTAATGATGTATTATGTGCTGGCTAATTGAACATAATAACAAAATAAATAAATAGATAACTAACTAACTAACTAAATAATAAAATTTTTAAAAAGAGATAAAGAGTCTATGAGGTAGCATTCTGTAAAGTGATTGTAGACATGAATCCCGTGCAATGACTTCCATAACTATAACAACAGTGGTAACAGGAATGATTGCCTAACTTGTTGTTCTTGCACTCAGACCTCTAGAGTACTCCAGCAAAATTCTATGGTCGACTACCTGTTGGAATGTGGAGAAACATATCCGTAATTTGATTTCATCTTATGGCATATTTATGTATCCTGAGCTAAACAGATAAACCAGTAAACACTCATTATTTGATATTTTGAAGTTTTAGAGCTCAGTTCCACACATTTTTAGATTGATGTAATCTTATTTCTGTGTGAAAAAAGTTACAGTTCGCGCATGCTTTGTTTCTCTTTGATATTTTAATTGTGTACACCTTTGTTTAAATTATTTTATTATGACCTTTTCTGAATGACAAGGTCAAAAGTTTGGAGAATCCTTTGTGCTCTAAAGAGAAGTAGATAACACAGTGTAACTGTTTCATATTGTTGACATTTCAATAACTCAGTACTGAATTTTAAATTAAAAATAAACAAAAGTTGTTAGAATTAGCCAGTTATGCTGGGACATACAGACCCATGGAAGCATCTGTCTGAAAATGCATGCTCTTGAGTTCTAAGAAAATGAACAGACATTTGGACAATTTTCTAGATTTCCTGGTTCACTAAAGATAGTTTTGAATTAGGGGTGCCTGGGTGGCTCAGTGGGCTAAAGCCTCTGCCTTCGGCTCAGGTCATGATCCCAGGGTCCTGGGATTGAGCCCCACATCGGGCTCTTTGCTCTGCATGGGGCCTGCTTCCTCCTCTCTCTCTGCTTGCCTCTCTGACTACTTGTGATCTCTGTCTGTCAAATAAATGAATAAAATCTTTAAAAAAAAAAAAGATAGTTTTGAATTAAAATGAGAGGAAATAATGAGAAAAAAAAAGAAAGGCAAAATCATGTAAGGCCCCTAACAACAAAAGAAATGACAAAGGATGGTTTTAGTAACAACTCGAAATGCAAATTAGCATTAAGTAGCAAACAGAAACCGATTAGTAAATGCTGAGAAACAGCATAGTGTACTGGAAAACAAACAAAGAATAGATGTTGGTGGCAACCACAGAAAAACAAAGTGATTAATACAAGTTATAATGAAAAGGGGAAAATGGAATGAAAGGGAAACAACAGTCCAGTGAAGTGAAGAGAGTTTATTCTTTAATTATTTTTTGATTATTTTAATACTCTCATCTGATGATTACTGCTTCAGAACTTTCTCCTGTCCGTCTTTTCTCATAGTCATGGCTTTTCTCCAATAATGTCTTTTATCACGAAAATGGGAATGATTTTGTAACTCTTTACTATAAAAGTAACACTCAATTATTGTTAAAAAAAGTCTCCAAACTATATAAAGATAAAAATAAAAATCTTTCTTCATGCCAAGATCCAGAGAAAATTGTTGTTAGTATTCAAAGTGTATCTACTAACCTTTCTAATTATCTTTAATTTGCATAGGTATGTATTTTTGTACAGATTGATTTTAAAACTATACATTTAAAATAGGATTAATATATATTGTATAGTCCTTTTTCTAGTGAAATTTGCCTCATCTATTTTTACATATTAAATCAAAATCCTCCATGGCATTTCTCCATTTTATGGATATGAATATATTTAATCCATTTTGGTTACATTAAAATTTTCTGCTTCTATAAACAATGTTGCAATTAATATATTGTATTAAAATCTTCCTTTGGGATGAATTCCTAGAATTGTCAATGATTAGGCATATTTTACATAACTGTATGCATATTTACCAAGTGCCTTCCAAAACTTTTATACCATGCTCTCTCTTCCAGTCTGTTAGATTACCTGTTTCTCAATCACCTCAACAATGGAAGTTTTCATATATATATTTAAAAATCTCTCATCTTTCATGATTTTTTCTCAATGTTTTATAAGAATTTTGTATATGATAGACATGAATCTCTTTACCACTTACATTGCAAATTTTTTTTTCTTATTTTTCTGGTTTTGTTTTGTTTTTGTCTTCTGTCCTTTCTTTTTTTTTTAAGATTTTATTTATTTATTTGACAGACAGAGATCACAAGTAGGCAGAGAGGTAGGCAGAGAGAGAGGAGGAAGCAGACTCCCCACCAAGCATAGAGCTCAATGTGGGGCTCGATCCCAGGACCCTGAGATCCTGACCCATGCCAAAGGAAGAGGCTTAACCCACTGAGAAACCCAGGCACCCTGTCCTTTCATTTCAATTAATTTTTTATTCTGTTCAGAGCTGTTTGACTTTTACATCATTGAATTATCATCCAATTATTTTATGATAATTATTTTGGTATAATGCTTAGGATGGCTTTCCTGAATTCCTAAATAAGACACATGATCAGAAGCCATAAAGACTGATATTAAATGAAATATTCACTTATATGTTACAAGATATCATGAACAAAGAAAATGTGAGAGGGACATTTTTAATATGTATTGTTAAGATATGTAATATGTAATATACATATACATATAATATACATATGCATGCATATACTATGTATATAAATATGTAATATGTATGTATAAGAAATGATGAATAATTGTAATGTAAGATCTTAAAAATCTTTGAAAAAACAAGTAATAAAAAACATTTTTCTAAAAATGGTAAATTATTACCAGATAAATTGCACATCAAAGACACAAATGGTTGAGATACACACACACACACACACACACACACACACAGAGTAGGCTGTGCTAACCCTTACTAATATGCCATTATTTATTCATCAGATTATGGAAAATTAAAAAAAAAATGGTTACAATCAGTGTTGGCAAAAAAAAAATTGGAAAGGATTTTGCTTTTATTTGATGTAAGTTTAAATAAAATATTGTACATGTGATGCAAATATCCAGAAAGAGTACTAGTTCTAGTCAAAGAGAGATCCAGGGGGTTGAGCAACATACTCAAGTCACACTGTCATTTTCTGTGTTTTGAAAACCTTATTATTTTTGTTGGTTCTAGGCTGACTGTCATTAATTAGTGGTAACATAGTTGCCATTAAATTCAGGCTGTTTTCAATCCAGCAGAAATATGTATCTTTTCACTAACATTAAAAGAAAATTCTTTGATTTGTGTTACACTGTAAAGTCAGATCATTTGCCCATGCCTAAACCAGACGCTGTGCCCAGGAAGAGTCCATAACCTATATATTCAGGCTTGAGTCAATTGACTATACCTGGGGCTAGGGCTGGAGTTGACACATCTAATTCAGCTGGACTGAGGTGATGGTTCAGAAATATGGGTTCTCTTAAAAGAATGGAAGAAATGGATGCTGTAAGATCAATGATATAATGATTTGTATTGTTAGGTGAGAACAATACAGCTCACAGGATGATACACACACACACACACACACACACACACACATCTCCCTTACAAAAAGTATAAGGTAAGCAAAGACTTCCTTAAAATATACACATGTGAAACCAGATATAAAAAATACTTAAGTGTATATACAACTGCCAATATTGTTACCTATGACAAAGGGCTGGAATTTGAATGAGGTCTTTTTTATTACTTAATATATTTCTGAATGTGTAAACTTATAATACTGCTTAATAGGTAATGTTTATTGAGATTTTACTATATCTCAAACTCTGTTAACTTGCATTACATGTATAATTTCATTTAATTATGACAAACATTTCAAGAGGCAAATGTTATTTTTATAATGACTTCCAGATGAGAAAAATGATTAAGAGAGATGTAATAATTGCTCAAAATGTTACTCTGGAGTCTTTATTTTTTAACTTCATGGCTATATATATATATTAAAATATATATGTATACATATATGAGAAATCAAGTGTATTATTTTGAATCATATTTCTATATATTATAATATATAATAAATTATATACACATATATAAAATTATAAATGTATCTAATTATATATGTCTAAATTATATATACATTATAAATGTATATAATTATATACATACATAAATATATAAAATAATAAAATATATTTTTGTTCATAGTTTCATTTGATATTAAAAATGTCTTTTCCATATTCATATATTAAAATAGTGACCTATGTATCTTCAAGGACTTCTAAAACTTCCAGAGTTTCATTTAAAATTTTAATTTATGGGGCACCTGGGTGGCTCAGTGAGTTAAGCCTCTGCCTTCGGCTCGGGTCATGATCTCAGGGTCCTGGGATCGAGCCCTGCATCGGGCCCTCTGCTCAGCAGGGAGCCTGCTTCTCCCTCTTTCTCTGCCTGCCTCTCTACCTACTTGTAATCTCTGTCTTTCTATCAAAAAACAAACAAACAAACAAACAAAATCTTAATTCACACACTGGGTGTTATATACAACTGATAAATTGTTGAACATTACATCTGAGACTAATGATGCACTATATGTTGGCTAACTGAATTTAAGTTAAAAAAATTAATTCACATAGAAATGATGTATAAATATTAATAAAGTCATATTATTTTCCAAATTGTTAATAAGTTGTCCTAAGAGAGTTTATTCAATAATTCTAATTTCCCATTAATATAATAGCTACTTTATCATTGTAATAAGCAATTTAAATATAAGAATCTTTGAAATATATGTTCTGTTCCATTAGTCTCTCCATTATGAACTCAGAACTATTTACATTTTTTAAAAGATTTATTTATTTATTTGACACAGCGAGAGAGAGAGAGAGCACAATCAGGGGGAGCGGGAGAAGGAGAGGGAGAAGCAGACTCCCTGATGAGCAAGGAGCCCAATGTGGGACTTGATCCAAGGACCCAGACTCATGACCTGAGCCAAAGCAGATGCTTAACTGACTGTGTCACCCAGGTGTCCAAGAACTATTTACATTTTTAAAATAACTTTCTAGAATCAAATTTATATAAATCCATGTGATATTCAGAAGAAATGTAAAGCCCAAAACTTCCCAAACCCATCAATACTCCATTTTGATAGAATTATACTTATACATTATAAGAATTTTTTATAATATTTACCGATCTATGAAAATGGCCTTTCTCTCCCTTTTTAAAAATAGCTCCTTTTCTGGCTCTTAATTAGTTTAATAATTTTCTTCACACAGTATTTCTCATCATAGTATTAATATCCCAAGGCATTTTATATCTTTTAAAGCTACTGTGCATGTAACACAATTTACACTACCCATTTCTAAGTGGTTATTACTGAATTGTAAGGTAGCTAGTGATATTTTGTTCTTCTTATAATAATTCATTGTGTATTATATTTTTAAATGTTATTGAAATATACTTCACTTACCATAGTTACATCAACTTAGAGTGGTTATTAGTTTATTCACATATATAACCATCACCACCATTTAATTTTGTGTGTTTTCTTTCACTTAAAATGTTTTTAAGGCACAGGGATGCCTGGGTGGCTCAGTCAGATTCAGCTCAGGTCACAATATCCGGGTTGTGAGATCAAGCCCAGTCTGGGGTTCCCATGGAGCCCACTTGTCCCTCTCCCTCCCCTGCCCACACTTGTGCTCTCCCTCTACCAAAAAATTAAATAAATAAATAAATAAAATGTTTAAAACAATGTATTCAAGGTTCATCCATGTCATAGCATGGATCATTACTTCATTATTTTTTATTGATGAATAATATTTAATTGCATGGATATATAACATTTTGTTTATGTACTCTTCAGGTGATGAATATTTGAGTTATTTCTATTTTTTGGTTATCAAAATGTTAGAGAAGGCTGAAGTTGGGTATTGTATTAACTGTGTCTTTTATTTTTTGTAATTTCATGTTTTGATATTTGGGGTTTTGCTGACAGTAGAGGGACTGTCTTTCCCAGTGTTAGCTAATTTCTAGAGATAGTGAACAATTTTCAAATGAGCAAGATTTTCAAAGGAAAAGTAAGATTCAAATACCCTAGTCACCTATTTTCACAGTCTAGTTATTTCACTACAGCATCCCAGAAAGCAATGTTTAGCAAAAATTTACACATTTTCATGTTCAAAAATTTAATTATAGTTAACATGTAATATTTTTTTTGTTATATAAACCAATTTCTCCCTTGGCCTAATATTGAATGAAAAAATTAAGTTAGAGTTTTAGTGATTTGTTTTTGTTCAAATAATGTTTACAAATTTGGGGACAAGGAGGTGGACTTTAAAAATTTTTAAATAACGAATGTATAAATTTTAGGACTTGACAGGGCATAAATATAACTGATTTTCTCTTCTTCCGAAAATGGTTCTATGAATAATGAGAGTGGTATTTGTGGTTCTCTCATGGCCAGAGGGTTATAAAAATGGGCCATAGTGATTCAGATAGATTTAATCTTTTGACCAGGCTCAATTAGACCACACACATATGATTATTTCCAATGTTAGATGTTATTGACATTCTTATGAACTACTGTGTTGACTACCCATTAATGTGATAGCTATAATAGGCTATTCTAAAACACCCATTGAACTTTCATTTAGTCTGATTGAAATTGAGATTATAGTTAAGATCTGTTGACTTGTTCTCAGTATAACATCTATTTCAATGGTTTTCTTTAATATATCAAAGCAAAATCTTAATGTTATTCTTGTGTAATAAATAATTTAGCTGGCCTTTGTCCCCACTTCCTGCACTAGAACCTCTAAAGCCTAGGCATTACCCCATTTTGGGGGAGTGTGTTTGTTATTTCTGATGGTCCTCCAAGACTACACCTGAGTCTATGCTAATGAGGTGACTCAGGTGGACACTCTAATTTGCTTTAGGTTTGGGGTTAGTCATACCAGAAAGGCTAGCCATATGATTAGAGAGATAGGGTTTTGTGTCACAAAACATCAGACCAATCCTGTGGGAAGAAATGAGGGCTGAAGGTTTAGTTCAATCACAGTTCAATCACATGATTCAATAAATTATGCCTACATAATATAACCCAATAAAAACTGTGGACATTCAAAGCTTGGTTATACTTCCTGGTTAGTTATACACATTAATATGTCAAGAAGGTGTCTCATCCTGACTCCAAAGAGAATGGACATGAGATGTTCTCATCTGGAATCCTCTCAGACTTTGCCCTATTGGTCTTTTGGCTTGTCCTGGTTTTTAGCTTTACAAGAAAACCGTAATCATAGGCATAGAACTTTCCTGAGTTCCGTGAGCTGTTCTGATGAATTATCAACCCTGAGAGGGTAGTTAGAACACCAAATTTGTAGTCAGTTGGTCAGAAATGTGTGTGGCTGGGAAGCTTCCAAGTTTGCAGCTGGTGTCTGATTTTAGGGCAGTCTTGTACATCTTAACCTGGGAAGTTTTACCTAACTCCTGATAGTTAGCAATCAGAATCAGATTACAGTAATACAAAAATATTTTGATTATAACATGAACTACTTAATGAGAATAAATTACTTAAAAGTTTCTGCAGCCATAAGAACAAAATACTGAACAATCTGTAATAATGGGATGATTTAGTCTTTAAAATATAATAGCTCAGCGATAAAGACATTATGAATGAAACATTTTATCCAAATGAGTAGCATTTTGAATAAACTAAAATACTAACAGATGTCATATTTGAAATAGGCATAAAAAGCATTTCAAGCATAATATAACTTTCAAATAAAATTAATCAAATTAAGAAAGTGTTCCGGAAATCTCTAAGGAAAACCAAGCAAGAGAAATATGGCAACAAAAATAGCTGTGAAGAGTGTTAATAAAATACACAAAACTATTGAGCCATGATGTCTGATATCTATATCTAAATCTGTGTGTGTGTGTGTGTGTGTGTATAAAATGTAGTGTTCTAGTGTTAAAGAGGTAAAACTCATAGGTAAAACAGTATTAGTGATGGCATTCTGCATTCTATCAATTTCATAATGTCCCCATGCCCCCTATTATTGGGAATATAAGATGTGGTTTCAAATACAAAAATTACCAAAGAACAATAAACAAACAAACAAAAACACGAAGAATGCTTCCCTCAGCCTAGTGTAGTCTAATTGGCTATACCTTCAAGGACATGTGGTTTTTCTGCAGGTTGCTTTGATAAATATCAAGCATGCCTCTTGAATTGGGGAGTAAATTTTTTGTTGCCTCTCTTCTCATATGTGTATAATGGTTCACATGAATAAAGAAATATTTATATATTAGGAAAGAAAGATGGATAATGGATATAAATATATCTAACAACTTTTTTCAATTTATTTTTTCAATAAATCTATTTTAAACAATATATTTCAGGAACTGTTTAAAATGTTAGAAACTCAGAAATATGCCTTCAAGAAAACTTCTGCCCAGGGCTAGACATAAAAGTGTAAAAAAATAAATGCAATAAAATTGGCAAGTACTAATTGAGATAGATTGGTATAGAGGAAAAAAATTGTGTTTTATTTTCAAGCAAATATTTGTTTCAGTTTTAACTATATTTGGAAAAAATATACTAAGACTGCCATGTGTTTATTTGTGAATGTATGTAAGAAGACATAACTTTCAGATTGTTATATACAAATTTTTTTTAAATTAAGAAACCGTATGTCAATTATGCAGCTCAAGTTTTTTTTAAATTTAAGTTAAATTTTTTTCAGTGTTCCAAATTCATTGTTTATGCACCATACCCAGCGCTCCATGCAACAGTGCCCTCCTTAATACCCACCACCAGGCTCACCCAACCCCCACTCCCCTCCCCTCCCAAACCCTCAGTTTGTTTCTCAGAGTCCACAGTCTCTCATGGTTTGTCTCCCCCTCTGATCTCCCCCCGAAACATTTCTCCTCTCCATCTCCCAATGTCCTCCATGTTATTCCTTATGCTCCACAAGTAAGTGAAACCAGATGATAATTGACTCTCTCTGCTTGACTTATTTCACTCAGCATAATCTCTTCCAGTCCTGCCCATGTTAATACAAATGTTGAGTATTCATCCTTTCTGATGGAGGCATAATACTCCATGGTATATATGGACCACATCTTCCTTATCCATCTGTCTGATGAAGGGCATCTTGGTCCTTTCCACAATTTAGCGACTGTGGCCATTGATACTATGAGCATTGGGGTACAGATGGCCCTTCTTTCCACTACATCTGTATCTTTGGGGTAAATACCCGGTAGTTATGCAGCTCAGGTTTTAAAAGTAAATTCCATCTATTAGTGTTTTTTGGTTTGAATTTCTCCAGAAACATATATCAGGATATGTTCAGAGTGTACTCAACGAAAATCATAGTGAGATAGTAATATTCAGGTTGAGTTTTAGTAATTAGCAAATCTTGTTTGGATATGTGGATGGCATTTAAAGCAGATCAAAGGTGGGGCAGTACTTAAGCCAGAGGTAAAGATGAAACAGTATAATTTCAATAATGAAAGTGTTCACTGTGTTTAGGAAATGGTGTGGTTAAAGCATGGCATATATAAAGAGTTTGTTTGGACATGCATTTCAAGACAAGGATGACATCTCTTCTAAGTCTTCAAAATAGTGTACTTTAATAATTGTATTCTTCACATCTTTTTGTTGTTGTTGTTTTTCACATCATTTAATAAGAATGTATTTACCCACCAATTTCCTATTCCTTCAAGCAGGCAATTTCCCCTTTATCTTTGTGAAATCCTAGTCAATTTAACCCATATGTGTTCTCCAACATGGGCTAGAAACCACAGCCATTGAAACAAATCTGGATCAGGAAAAAAAAAAAAAAAAAGTTATTGAAACACAGCTTGGGGCATCTGGGTGGCTCAGTCAGTTAAGTATCCAACTCTTGGTTTTGGATCAGGCCAAGGACTCATGGGTCATGAGATCAAGCCCCACAGGAAGCCTGACTGAGGCTCTGTACTCAGTGTGGAGTCTGCTTCATGAGTCTTTCCCTCTGCTCCTCTCCCAACTTAAGTGCACCCACATGCTCTCTACAATAAATAAATATTTAAAAAACCACACAACTATACCATCTCCTTTGCCTACAAAGTTTTGAGACCTATAAATGCAGAGCTGAGTGTTTAGAGATTTAATTACTCAAAAACCTAAAATATCTATTATCCTGTTATTTACATGAAAAAATTGCCAACCCCTGTTCTATAAAATATAGAACCTGGCACTTAGTGGATAATCTGGCATATACTAAATTTTCAACAAATGCTAGCTCCACTACTGCCTACTTTTCTTCCAGAAAAAAAAAAAAATTATCATTGTTCTTTTGAAAATGTTTACTTCAAGAGGCAATTAAACTTCATGTTGTATATGACAGAGATACTATAAACTTCTCTAATAAAAGTATTAGTGTTTGGGGTGCCTACATGGTTCAGTGGGTTAAGCCTCTGCCTTCAGCTCAGGTCATGATCTTAGGGTACTGGGATTGAGCCCCGCCTTGGGCTCTCTGACTACTTGTGATCCCTCTCTTTGTCAAATAAATAAATATAATTCTTAAAAAAAAAGTATTAGTGTTTATTTTTGCTCACAAGCTTTTTGACTTTCTTCTATATTTGTGATAGATACATGCAAATGTCAAAGTACATTGTAGAACACAAACTCTTTTTGTTGTAAGAATATAGAAATGATATATTTCTTCAGGCTTAGTAGGCAATGCATGATATTAAAAATATGATTGCATAATACACTAAAATTAGATAATTGATTTTTACATTTGTCACACAAACTAATTATTAAGTTCATCCAGATATAGTATTTCTGTGTTTCCCACAGTCAAAAATGGCCAAACATCTAGACACACCCTTAAGACTAAAGAACTAATCATCCTAGTTTCTGGAACTATTGCCAGAAAACATCACTCAGGTGTCAGTCTGTTTTAGCTTGCTTTGGCTAAAGAAAACTGACTTAGTCAAGGTCATATATAATTCTAGAGGCATCCCTCATTCAATACTTGATAAATGAGATGCTATAATGATCTGGTCCCCTTATTCCAACTTGGAGAAAATCTGTAGATCCACACCAATTACAAAGCTCCTACTGTTTTACAGGAAGCCTTCATTAGGATTCATGATGACTCAACTTTTTCCCATTCCCAGTACTGCTTTCTTCGTTTCCATGAACATTGTTGATCCAAGAGCACTCCCTTGTGAACATGCTAAATGTTAATACATGTCTGGGAGTCCAGTTGGGAGACAGTATTAAATGCATTGTGAATATTCTTCTGAATTCATAAGGATTTCCCTACTCTAGATCTTTTAACTTTAGATTATGACTTCTGCTATGACACTGTATTTTTCTATTTGAATTTTTAAAAATATTTTATTTATTTATTTGACATAGAGAGAGATCACAGGTAGGCAGAGAGGCAGGCAGAGAGAGAGGAGGAAGCAGGCTCCCCGCTGAGCAGAGAGCCCGATGTGGGGCTCGATCCCAGGACCCTGAGATCATGACCTGAGCTGAAGGCAGAGGCTTTAACCACTGAGCCACCCATGCGCCTCTTGATTTTTTTTTTTTTTTTAAGAGTAGGGAGGAAAGAGATGCTCATGGTGATCTTGATATGTTTCTTATTTCTTAATTCAATTATATGATTGGTTCAACTTGAGAAACTAGACCAATATATTTTTTTTTCATGTAAGTGTAAAGGAAAGAAATTGAAATATATCTGTATATTAAGTTTACTGGACAAAGAGTGAACAAAGTCCAAGCTTTTAAGAATTTAGCAGAATAATTTAAAAAGCCATTTGGATGAAAACCGTAAGAGATTATCTTTGATAACGGACAACAAAAAGGGATAAAGAGAGAAAAAAAATGGAAGGAAGGAAGAGGGAAAGGAAGAAAGGAAGGAAGGAAATAAAACGGAATAAAAGAAAGAAAATATGTCAATTGAAGACAGAGTTTTTTGTATTAAAAATTATAAAGTTACATATATTTTTAAGATATTGTCATTTGTATAAAACTACAAATTTTAATGAAGTCAATATATAAATGCTAATGTATTTGATTAGTTAGTATATGAAATATCTAGCATTTTTTTAAAGATTTTATTTATTTGTCAGAGAGACAGCAAGAGAGGGAACACAAGCAGGGGGAGTAGGAGAGGGAGAAGCAGGCTTCCTACTGAGCAGGGACCCTGATGCTTGGCTCAATCCTAGGACACTGGGATCATGACCTGAGCTGAAGACAGATGCCTTAATGACTGAGCCACCCAGGTGCCCCTCTGCCATGTTATAGTATGGTGAATAAAAGCTCATAAAATGTACTTTTGGAAATTTGGTATTTTCTTAATAATAGTTATAACCCCATATCCCCACTTATACTGAGGATAATCCAAATAGATTACACATGAAATATAGAAAATAATACTATGGGGTGAAGACCTTATGTGTAACACAGACACAAACATGCACACACACACACACACACACACACACACACACAATTATAAAGCAAAGTAAATATGTCCCCTGTATACAAATAAACATTTTTGAGTGACAGTGTTATATACATAAAAGCTGAAAAACACATTTCTTCTTTTTAAGGATTTTATTTATTTATTTATTTGACAGACAGAGATCATAAGTAGGCAGAGAGGCAGGCACAGAAAGAGGGAGAAAGCAGGCTCCCTGCTGAGCAGAGAGCCCAATGCGGGACTGGATCCCAGGACCCCGGGATCATGACCTGAGCCGAAGGCAGAGGCTTTAACCCACTGAGTCACCCAGGCGCCCCTGAAAAACACACTTTTAAAATGATATTCAACAACAGAAAGAGATGCCCTACCTTATTAATAAGTAAATTCACGTTCTTAACTATTGTATTGATAATTTTTTAAATAATTAAATCTAGTTATGGAATAGTTATAATGGTATTGAATATCTCATTGGTTTCAATTTAACTGTAATTAAGAAATCTTTTTGAAGAGCAGTATTCTTTTACTATTTACCTTAAAAATGTGTATGCATTTTAAAAAAAATGTGTATACATTTTAACCAACCATTACAATTTAGGCATTTAGTACTCACAAAAAACATAAAATTTTGCAAATTATTCAAGTGTACAAAAATCTACCATTCTGTCTTCTTCAAATGTAAAAACATTACAAAATATTACATTTATACTGTGTGATGTTCATATAATTTGACCCAATGATAAAGACCCATATGCATTAATAGTGAAAGATATTCATGATACGTTAATGAGTAAATGAATAATTTCTGAAACAATATTATAACAAACTCATTTACTCACTTATGACTTTAGTATAAAGGTTAAAAGACAAAGTATTGAAAAATGCTATACGTATAACAATTTGTTTATGGATACATATAAAATAAAAAAGATATGTGTGGCATTAAAAACATAAAATGTAGGAAGAGAGCAAAAATGCAGAGCTTTTGTATGTGATCAAAGTGTTATCAGTTTAGGGACGCCTGGGTGGCTCAGTTGGTTAAGCGGCTGCCTTCGGCTCGGGTCGTGATCCCAGCGTCCTGGGATTGAGTCCCACATTGGGCTCCTTGCTCGGCGGGGAGCCTGCTTCTCCCTCTGCCTCTGCCTGCCTCTCTGTCTGCCTGTGCTCACGCTCTCTCTCTCTCTAACAAATAAATAAATAAAATCTTTAAAAAAAAAAGTGTTATCAGTTTAAAATAGATTGAATAAAATAGATTTAAAATAAAATAGATTTAAGATGTTTTAAGTAAACCTCATGGTAACTACAAAACAAAAACCTATAGTATTACAATAGACAAATAGAAACATACCAAAGTAGAAAATCATAGAATCACAAAGACAGGAAAAGTATAAAAAGCCAAAAACTTACAAACCTTTATCTGTAGGCTATTAGGTTTGAAAATTGTGTCTTTTAATGTGTTTTTCCTCTGGGTAGCTTCCAGCAACAGAAGAAAATATATTCTCAACCCTACATATATTGCACAGTCTAGAAGTGTTAAATGACAGACCAACAGATAAGTCTAGAGTTAATTTTATTTAGCATTCTAAATAAAGAGGCAGTTGTAATGAATTTGTGTTTTTTTTAACCTCTATTCATAATCATACATTCATTTGACTTGTTCTTATTCTGACCAAAACACATCAATGAAATTACTTGCAAAATAAAAATAATTTATCTCAAATTATAAGGAAGACCCCAAAGGGAAAATATGTGAGAAAAGTTTCTGGATAAGTGAAACAGTGGTACCAGAACAAACTTGGAAAATATCAGAGTACCAGAACAAACTTGGGAAACTCAGAAGATAAAGTTTGTATAACGAAAATCGTATTCTTGGGATATTCTCAAACATAAAGAATATAAGTACTAAATTTCCAAACACTGCAACAAGTTATGAAAAATGTATAGTCCAAAGATTAGGCCACTCATCAAAACTGCTTATCTTTTCCTTGATATTCTCTTATTTATTCCTTTCATTGACTCTATTTGCCCAACAAATGCAGTGTATTTGTACTTTTTCTCTACTATTCCCAGACTTACTTTCTCTATACTCCTGTGGTTAAGTTACATAGACTTAACAGTCCATCAAATTGTGTACTTAGTAGAATATATACTACTTAATGTGTCAGATATATTGCAACTCAGAAAAATATATATGTAATACACACAGACACACATATACATAATATATATATTATACACACACACACACATATACATATATATGTATATATGTATAAGTTTAGTGAAGTCAGCCTTAATACAAATCACTTAAAAAATACGTTGTTTACTTTGAAAGGAGAATAAATTATGGTATAATATTTTGGATTTTAGTATCATAGCCACTATCTCTTAATGCCTGTTGGTTTTTAAAAATGACTTATTTTGGGTCATCTGGGTGGCTCAATAGGTAAAGCATCTGACTGCAGCTTATTCATGATCTTAGGTCCTGGAAGTGAGCCCTTGTCGGACTCTCCACTACCAGGAAGTCTGCTTGTCCCTCTCCCTCTTTCTCTGCTGCTTCCCCGCCTTCTGCTCTTTGACTCTCACTCAAATAAGTAAATAAAATCTTTAAAATAAAATAAAATAAAGCTTTGCCTGGGTGGTGCAGTCAGGTAAGTGCCTTTGGCTCAGATCATGATCCCCCATCCCAGGACAGACCCCTGCTCAGTCTGCTTCTCTCTCTTTCTCTCCCTCTGCTCCTACCCTCACTTATTCTCTCTCTCTCTCTCTCAAATAAATAAAATCTTTAAAAAAATAGATTACATATTTCACTTTGCCATTAAATCTAAATAGCTTCTGAATTTAGCAGCACACTCTTTTATCTCACTTAATGTTAAAGTGGAAATGATCCATTTACTTTACTTGGTTCAGACTATTTAGACATAACTCATGGAGAATGATTGTGTTAGAATGAAATGAAAGATTTTTAGTTAATCACAATCAGGTCTGACTAATTCGTGTGTAATTTATCTGTTTCTCAGGGTGGCTGAAGAAAATGAAGATGTGATCAACACCAAAGGAGTAACTAGTGAGTTAATGATACTATTGATATTATCTAAGGAAGAATTTCAAATTAATTAGCATATCTATAGTTCACCACTCAATCTTCTTTCTAGCACCCTGTGTACTATGACGGGTCAGATGACCTGAAAGTGTAATGACAATTGTTTGTGTTTCTGTTTCCCTGAAATGTTTGAAGTACTTAAGATGTCCCAACACTTAACCCTATCTTTTCCTGTAACACTCATTTACTACATGTTGAATGAAATGCTTTGTACATTGTAAATATCAAGGTATTAGAATTATAAAAATGAAATGAACCTATAAAGCAAAACAATCAGAAAATACAGAATTCCAACAATTAATACAAATAGTAAATTGCATTTTAAAGTTTATTTGCCTCGGAGTCCTCAGATATTGCAGCCTAGAATTTTAAATTCATAATAATTTGAATTAATGTTATTCAAAATGATCTAAGTAACAATATTGTGATTTTCTTGTTTTACTATGTTTTGCCCACCTATTGTAAACATTTTCAAACCCACAGAAAAGTTGATATTTTCAATGCATTATTTTTATATAATTTGCCTATATTATTTTTTGTCATATATACAATAGTGCTCTGTCTCTGGTTTTGCTATACTATTCTAAAGTAAGTTGTTAAGGGGCACTTGGGAGGATCAGTCGGTTAAGCATCTGCCTTTAGCTCAGGTCATGATCCCAGGGTCCTGGGATTGAGTCCCATATTGGGTTCCCTGCTCAGCGGGGAGTCTGCTTTTCCCTCTCTTACACCCTCTCCTTGATAAATAAATAAACAAATAAAATCTTTAAAAAAATACAAGATCTCTGCTGAAATATTTAGGGATAAATTAGCATGAACTCAGCAACTTTAATTTTTTTTTTTAACAGACATTTATTTGACAGAGAGAGAGAGACAGAGTGTACATGCAGGGAGGAGCAACAGGGAAAGGGAGAAGCAGGATCCCCACTGAGCAGGGAGCCCAATATGGGACTCAATCCCAGGACTCTGGGATCATAACCCGAAGCAAAGGCAGACACTTAACTGACTGAGCCACCCGGGCATCCCAATCTTATATATATATTTTTTAATATTTTACATTCAATTTTAATTGTTTTACTTAGGAGAGGTTGAGACAAAGTTTGTTTAATTGACTTATTTACCTATAGTAAAATGTCAGAAAGACATTTCGAACTGAGAACTAATTTCCCTTCAAATATATTCCCTGATATGTCAGTCCTGATCTAAATCCTATAATCCTTTCAAAATAAAGCTTCTTGTTTGAAACTTGGGCCAGCTGAAGAGACTTCTAATGCTGTTAGTCTTTTGGGTCACCTGATTAATTTCTCAATATATCTAAACATGTCATATGATGCTATTCAAAATATAAAAGAATATCCTCCATTGTGCCAAGATCAAGATATAGAAAATTGTCCTCCACTTTGAGGGAGCTATCCCAAAATGTACCAGTCTCCCTTTTCTTTAGATGTTTTACTGAGGGACAAATCTCTGCAAGTTATAGGATCTATCTCTCACCCTTGAAGGAATATTGGTTATCTATTAATTTCTGATTTCCTGTTTTATCAATATATTTAATTTATAGGTCAACATGAAAGTTTATGAAATGAAAAAAAATGATTAAAATCCTTACAATCCAAATTATGGCACAGAATTTAAGAATTTACTTAATCTGAAGGAAAAAATGGGAAGTAGTACGAATGTCCCTGACAGATGAAAACTATTTCTATAATCATTTTTATTTAATGAGGCAGAGAAAATAAAGGCCTTTCTTGAGCAACAGCTGGATACCAGGTGCCTTTATTACACCAGATCTGGTACCAATATCTAGTATTCTGAGTTTTCCTAGTTGCAACAAATAAAAACTCACTGTTAATTAGTTAAATGGAAAGTAAATATATTGCTCACGGAAATACTGGGATGACTGAAGAACTGGGATGGAGAAACAGACGGAAACAAAGAAAGCTATATATCTAGAGTTATAGTCAAAATCCCACCACTGGGTTTGTTCCATTTAGAATACTATTGCAGCAACCAGCAAATATCTGATGCAAAAATTTGCTATAAAAAGACCACTTATTTATGTAGTTTTGCCATTAAGAGACCAGTGGATGCTGCTTCTACTACCACTGTAATTCTGCTTATAGAGAACAGTAACACTTTTTTCACTTCTGCCAACACAAGCGTAACTTGGTATCTTTAGCTTCCAATTCAAATTTCAGAGTAGGTAGATCTAACTTCCAGATGTAGGTTGCTACTGTGTTTTCACTGCATGGAAAACTTAAAGTATGAATGAATATCAGATCTTTTTGCCTTTAATAGTGTGAAACAACTTCTGTTGACCCAGGAATCATGACATATAAGAAGAGGTTTCTGAGGTTGAACCAAAAGATAAATAACAAGATGTCTACCACAAGTAGGTCAAATTTTTAAAAATGGTAGGTAGGGAGAAAGATTTCTAGGAAGAGAGAAGAGAAAGTGAATAAATTTAGAGAATGAATGAAAGATATATTTTAGACATCTGATAAAGCACTTCAGATGTTCACTGTACTTGTACTAAATATATGACTATATACTGAGTATATGATATGTATTGAGAAATAAGGCAAGAATTCTTTGGAGCCAAATTTAGGATGAGTGTTAAGAAGAGAAATTAAAAAGATTTGTTTATTCATGACTTTTCTAATCTTGTTTGGAAGTACAAAACTCAGCTGACCAGGACAGAACAAAAATGCCCCAAGTGTTATAAACAAAAGAATAGACTAACAGGCAAGTACTAAAATTCTGCTGATAAAACCAATGTGATTCTTGGAAAACTATTTAGTAACACACTCCTGTATATTAGTGTACCATAAGTTATTAAACTTAATCCCAATTTTGTGACACTCTGTATATAAAAGTATGCAATCTCTAGAACCTGGACTGTGATTAATTAGAAGTTATAGTAATTTTCATCTTCTTTTTTTGTGTGTGTTAAATAACATTTCTAGTTAAAATGCTGAAACTTAAAGGTTTTATTTTGATTTATTTGAGAAAATGTCATCATGCTGCAGAGAAATGGGTCTAATATAGAAAAATAATACATCTTCCATGATTGAATATAATAAAACATTTATAAAAACATAGACTTCTGGTGGTTGCTGCTTAAAATGCAATAAGTATTATTATTATTGATTAGATTTGTAATGGGGCATATAACAGATTGTTTCTTTTATATCCTTAATTGAGCAATACAAGGAAAACCATGACCTCATTCTAATTAAGTACAGAGTCAAAATTAATGACATCATCAAGATTAGAAATTTTCTTGAAGTTAGAAAGTTATATTTATGAAGGAATTGGCTTCCAATAAAAAGTTTATACCTGACAATCAGCTGTCAACATTTGCAAGTTGGAACATCGTGCAGAAATGTATGAGCTTTCAGCTTTTTTTTTTTTTTTAAGATTTTATTTATTTATTTGACAGACAGAGATCACAAGTAGGCATAGAGGCAGGCAGAGAGAGAGGGGGAAGCAGGCTCCCTGCTGAGCAGAGAGCCCATGCGGGGTTCCATCGCAGGACCCTGGGATCATGACCTGAGCCAAAGGCAGAGGGTGAGCCACCCAGGTGCCCTCAGCTTCTTTTTGAAGAGCTTAAAGATCAGGAAAAATGGGCCTAAATACTCACCTGTAAAAAGTCAATTATAACACTGAAGTGGAGGAAAAATGTCCCCTTTTATAGGAAATATATTCTCTTTGTCACATTCCAAGCCATACCTCCCTCTATCCAAACTCCAAACCTAGGAATAAATTGCCATTTACTATTTTCCCCACATTCCTTTGCTTCAACCCCGCCTGCTTGGCCCTGTGGGCCTTGGTGTTTTTGATCCACACAATACTGGATAAGGGGGTAGTAAGTACCATGTCCTCCTCCAATCTCTCAGAGGCTACAAGGCATACTGGCTCTGGGTGAGGCGAATTTATTCCTATCAGAAAATATTTTCAGGACAAGACATGAGAGTCTGCCAGAAAGAGAGATTTAAGCTTTTGGAACTAAGTAAAGAAAAAGTACAATCCCTGATGTTCTGGTGAAGAATGAAGCTGAATGCTTCTAAGGTACTCCGAGCTGTGCATGAAAGGTTCCAAGTGACCAGGAGGATGGTATTGTTAAGGTGTTGTGAATGAGAGCCCTCCAGAATCTTCCTTATCAATTTGCCTTTAAACGGTTCCTTTTTTGCCTCAGTATGAAGTGTCAATTTTGGTATTTTTAGAATTTTTTTCTTCCCTTGAATGGTTACCCCAACAGGCTCTTAAAAAAATAGCACATTTAAAAGTTTTATGTAATTACAACCTGAGGTCCACTAGCGCTGAGAGGAGCTTTATAGTTAGAATGCCTTGCTGTTTGCACAGAAAAACCCTGTGGTTCACTGCTTGTCTGATACTTCAATTATTTAGCTTTAATCACACACTAAAGCAGATATTGATTTCCTAGGTATTCAAATTACACCCCTAGCTGCAAGAGCCAGTAAAAGGGTATTTTATCATTTTAAATGATATGCAATTTAGTGTAATGGGCTTGTTCTCATATAAGGGTATATATTCATGTATTTTTAAAGTTATATTATAAAACCCTATCATAGGGATAACTTTTAAGACATATTTAGACTTTCCAATGTGGGAGGTGTTCTTTTCATTGCCATATAAAAGGAAAGGTACATTATGATTATAAGATTGGAACATTCATGAAAGTAAATAGTTATTTTTTTCTTCTCTTACAGTATAAGTACTCCATGTATATTTATTTTTATTTTTTTGTGATTTATAAAAGGTATGCGATTATAGAATCTTGAGGCAAATAAAAAAGGTAAAAATAATGAGCATTAGCAAATGCATAGCAGTTTGCCTTACCCAATTTTGTTACTGAATTTTTTCTTTCTCAATATACCATGGACATTTCAGGGAAAGATATATAATCCTGCATATATTTGAAAATGATTGATTATTTTAGTTTGATTTCATAGCTAGTGTTTGAATATTCCTACAAATAATTCATTACTGGCAATAAAAAATATCTGACTAGTCATCACAAATTTGGCCCTGATGTTTTTTTTCTACCTACAAAACTATACCACTTTCTTGTATATTTGAAAAGCTGAGGGACAGGAATGATGATCCTAAGGTAGGGAAGGAAACATTTTCTAGTTCCACTAATTGGAGTAGCTGATTTGAATTGGGACACAAAAGGTGTATCACAGGAGAATGGAGCTAGTACATCCCGTTATGTTCAAGCCAACAGTTAAAACTTTTTAAAATGGGCCATTTGTCTCAACTTGGTTAAATCCTTGGCACATTTATATTGCTGTCTTGTCCAGAAATAAAATTTTCCTATCTTTTCTTTTCCTCCAAGTAAATGAAACACTGTAAGTAATCAGCAATTAATGATTAAAATTTTGCCTTACTTTTCCTAAAGGCTTAGTGTTAAAGAATAAGGTCATGCACAGAATTGAATATTTAATAACTTTTGTGTCAATTTTCTAAGGATTTGCTCAACGAATCAGAATGATTTATCTACAGATGCAGTCACTATCTTTATCTTGTCATGCCTTCTCATATATTTCCATTGATTAAGCAATAATAAAAATAGGGTTACATTTTTATTCCTTTTCTGAGTCTTCCATTGACTATTTCATAATAATCAATTTAATTAAGAATATTTCAAATAATAATTTATACTATCTGTAAGGATACTGAGTATAAAATTGAATGTATTATCTTGACTTTATAAAAACATTACTTGACATTTATTATCCCAAAGAGATTTATTGACTAACACATCACTCGACAGGTAGAAATAATCTTGTTGGTGTCTGTCATCTTAATGTTTTCTATTTATATCAAGCAGTCAATGATAAACATTTATAGAGAATGTTAATTCTAGGGAGTAATTATTGAAAAATAATTCCATGATTGATTTTACATTTTTTAAATATTTTTATTAAATTTTATTTATTTATTTGATAGAGCATAAGTAGGCAGAGAGGCAGGCAGAGAGAGAGGGGAAGCAGGTCCCAGGACCCTGAATTCATGACCTGAGCCAAAGGCAGAGGCTTTAACCCACTGAGCCACCCAGGTGCCCCTGATTTTACATTATACTATTTTTTGTTCATTAAAAAAAATCTATTGAGGACACCAAGAAAACCAAACCCCTTACACATCTGTTTACAGCATGTGCCTTTGCAATGATAAATATGATTTCACACAAAAAAACACATAAAATCAAGTATACAAATTGCAGTATCTTACTGACCAAGCCTAATTATAACTCAATCTCTTATTTATTTAATATAGCTTGCAAATTTTTATTTTGGAAATGTTCTAAATAATGAAAGCCACACAGCATTTGGCAGCAGAATGAACTATGTTGGAATCCAGTTCCAATTTATCTATTGTACAGCTCTTAGTGAATACATAACTTTTTGAGTAGCTGAGTTTCATTTTCAATAAAATTGATGATTATTAAGCATACAGCCTAGTAGTTTTCAGCATTTGTTTACTGACATGAGAGAGCCCTGATAGTATTACCTTTGGTGTCTTTCAGTTTATAACTTTAAGGATTTTAAATTATCTTCAAAACAATACCTGGTATGGTGACTAGACTATTAAAAGGTACTCAGTAAATATTTGTATAATGACCAAAATAATTTTTTAAAATAATTATTGTGGTTAATTCTGTCATTTCCTCCCCTTTCCAAAAAGACATGTTTAATCTCTCAACCCCTAGTATCTGTGAATGTGACCTTATTTAGAAATAGGATTTTGCAGATAAAATCAAGTTAAGATGAGGTCAGAGCAGGTTGCGTGTTGGGGGGAGCTTAAGTCAAATATGAGTAGTGTCTTATTTTTAAGAAGAGAGGACACAGAAACACAGGAGAGACACACAGAAAGAGGACCACCTGAAGACAGAGATTGGATTCATGAGTGTTACAAGTAAAAGAACTCCAAGGACTGCCAGCAACAACCAGAAGCAAGGAAAAGGCAAGGAAAGATCTTCTAGAGCTTTCAAAGAGGGCATGTTAGTGACATCTTGATTTTAGACTTCTAGTTTCCAGAATTCTAACAGAATAAATTTCTATTATTTTAAGCTATGTGGTTTATGGTACTTTGTTAAGGCAGCCTTAGGAAACAAATATAATTTCTCATTTCATTTCAATAAGTTATTTAAGCTCATAAAATGAATAAACGTTGCTCACATTGTGCTGGGTGCCATTCAGGTAGATATAATTTTCTTTGGTAATTTACTTATGAAGGTATAATTATTTATATTATATATGTTAATACTGATCTTATAATTAATATAAACTTTCATATATTAAATCTCAGAAGCTATGGAATATATACATATCTCTATTTTTTAAGACATTTATTTATTTGAGAGAGAGTGGGGGGAGGGGCAAAAGGAGAAGGAGAGAGAATCCTCACGCAGACTCCTTGCTGAGCACAGAACTTCATATGGGGCTCAGTCCCACAACCAAGAGAACATGACTTGAGCCAAAACCAAGAGTCAGCTGCTTAACTGACTGAGCCACCCAGGCATCCCTATACGTATCTCTGTTTTACAGTTGAATTAACTGAGGCACAAAAAGATTAACTAATTTGTATATAGCCTTAGAACAAAAATACCAGGGCACAGGGTAGTATCTGCTTATAAAATTTAAGAAGAAATGAAAGAAGTTGCTATCACTGTCTCAGCAAGCGGTACAACCACAACTGAAATAGCATATTGAAATAGTTGTACTGGATCCTCACCTTTAATTGTTCAGAAGTTAAACTGCACTTGAAACCTCCTTGACCTTTGTTTTATTTATGTATTTTTCCCCAGCAATAGGGTTTCACAGTCCTCCACCCTTCTGCATTTCCCTTCAATGAGTAGAAAAACCACATAACATCAAAACTGATACATTAGTCAGGCAATCCATTACTATCCAAGCTTAAGTAGCTGCACACACTCCTGTAAATGACACTTGAAATCATGACTCACATTATTTTATTTCACGTGGCAGACACAGGAGTATCAAAAATGATCCTGAACTGCTTATTTACTCTTTTCTTCCAGTATAGTTAAGGACATAACCAGCACAGCCTAGGCTGGTACCTGACCTAAAGAAACCTACATTTCCTATTTATTTCCTCAGGACAATTTTGCAGATGTTTGTTTTTGTTGACTTGTTATTTTGGTGTAATAGGGTATATTTGAATAAAGGATATAGAAGTACTGACAATCTTTTCTTTTCCCACATTTGATATATATTATCTATGTAAGGAGAGGAGTTGTCATATCTACTGCATGTGGAAGTTAATTTCATCAATATCCTTGGCAGTGAGATATGGGGAGCCACCAGATCCATCTGGGAATTGTTAGGGCTCATTGAGGTCTTCATTCCATGTGAGCATCCAATTACATTGTGATTCTCATTATTTGTATGCTACTTAATACAGTGCCTGGAACATACCTTCTATCAACTTGACAAGCGGAAACATGCTACAAACCAACAAGAAGATGTTTAATGAGATTCCTGAGAGTAGTTCTAGTTCTCACTAGAACAACTGCAAATAAGAGGAATGCATCTCCAAAAGAGGGTCATCCTCACCCATCCGTCTTCATAATACTCGCTAATTACTATGATACTCGTTGTTGTGGTGATGGTAGGAGGAACGAACTTGAAAGGATAGGAAAAATGGAAAGGAGGGAAAAGGATTATCTAATATTTTAAATATTGCTTTGTTAAATCCACAAAATATGAGATCTTACATGACCTATTTCAATTCTAGTTTGCTCCTATTAAGTGAAATGTTAAGAATCTGAATAAGCATTGATGACCTATTGACCTTTGTTCTCTTCAGGTTAATACAGAGATGTTACAAGTTAGGACTAGTGAAGTGGGGATATTATGGAATATTAGCATCCTATCTCAAAAGTTTTTCTTTGGTAGAGAATTATTTGCTTGTTGAAATTTGAATAATTTTTAAAACTCAATTATAAAAATGATTTTTTTGATCATCCGGTGGTACTAAAGTTGCTTGTGACTAATATTGGGAGGTTATTTTATTGCTTTTAAGACTAGCAAAGCATATGTGCCTTCAAGCTTCTGAATTTAGCAATGAAGAATTGGCATTTCAGTTATGATACATAATGAGGATGACTGCTACCTTCAGCAGCATGGAAGCAGTTAAGATCTGTAGTACACAGAGCAGTAAACAGTCTCTAAAATTGGCTAGATGCTAAAGATAAACATTAGCTTTGTCAGCTAATCAAATTTAAATGATATTTATTGCAAATATACTATAAGGCACCTGAGATCGTTGTTGCTCTGAGACTAACTAATATAACATGTAGAAGTAAAATTTAGGAGAATTTGGTCTTAGAGTTCCAAGTGGGAACTCTTGTGGGTGATACATGGAAATTATTCCTGAATGATTATAAGCTGGTCCATAAAGCAGTGAAAATCTAAAATCAGTTACATGCCAGAGATCAAAATTTTGCTTCTTACTTATGTTCTGCTGTTCATTTTTATTTTGTGACTAAGAGAAATCAAATTGTAACTTATTCTTTTTTTTTAAGATTTTATTTATTTATTTGATAGACAGGGATCATAAGCAGGCAGAGAAGCAGGCAGAGAGAGAAAGGAGGGGAAGCAGGCTCCCTGCTGAGCAGAGAGCCTGATGTAGGGATGTAGGGCTGGATCCCAGGACCCTGAGATCATGACCAGAGCCGAAGGCAGAGGCTTTAACCCACTGAGCCACCCAGGCGCCCCTGTAACTTATTCTTTTTTTTTTTTTTTTAAAGATTTTATTTATTTATTTGTTAGAGAGAGAGAGAGAGCAAGCACAGGCAGACAGAGAGGTAGGCAGAGGCAGAGGGAGAAGCAGGCTCCCTGCCGAGCAAGGAGCCCGATGCGGGACTCGATCCCAGGATGCTGGGATCATGACCTGAGCCGAAGGCAGCCGCTCAACCAACTGAGCCACCCAGGCGTCCCCCTGTAACTTATTCTTAAATGAAGTCTTAGATGCTTAATAATCATTAGTGAGTTCAAAATAACTGCCCGATTATTAAGTAGCAAATATTTGGGAATATTTTTTTAAAAACTTTAAATTAAAATTTTATTTCCATATGCCTCTGACTTAATACAGAAATATAAAAATATTCCATAAATATAATAAAATAAAATTTTATTATTAGACTTTAATACATTTTCACAAGCTGTGCACTTTACTAATTTGATTTAAAAAGGCAGTCTATTAGAAGTATTCCATAGACAACAACAGTCACCCTAATTCTTTTTCAGAAAGCACAAATGATAGAGTCACTCTAATTCAAGCCCCCCATTCTCTCTCTCCAACAGTATCTCCCTTATGAACCTGAACATTCTAGCACTTAGAAGTATAAAATACTTTATAGCAGTATATTTTCTATGGTTTGGAAATGCTCTAAACATCCTACATTAGATAAATATTTAAGTAAATAAGGGCTTGTTTACTCAATGGAAAGTTACGTATCAATTGAAATGTATCCATAATGAAGATCACTACTATATAAATATGCTGTGTTAGTGGGATCTAGGAAAGCAGGATTTTTAAAAATATTGTGAGATTATGACTACTTAAATTTAAAACAAAGTAAAACAATATAATGAACTGGCCAGAAAGATTTGGAACAGAATCTACTAATGGATGTATTTATAGTGTGGAGTTTAGGATGATTATTTTCAACTCTTCTTCCAACACCCCCTACCAACCTTCTCTAAGGAAATATCATATATATGTGTTTTAAGTGAATAATGCATTACACTGGGATAAACTAGAGAGCAATATATTCTATTCTATAATATATATTATTATTCCTTATTTACTTACTCCTTAGTAATACAAAATAAAAATAGTTTTATATTAGTTTTCATCATACTTTGGAAAACTTATAGAATTTTTAAGTAAACATTGAGTTTTATTTTATCATATAGAAATAACTAAAAAAAAAACCTTTAGTTCACTAGATTTTATTTATAACCCCAGATATGTTAAATTGTCATTTCAAATCACCCATAAGACAATTAACTCTATTTTTAATAAACATTTTATATTTCTGTCGTTTTAGATTTATAGAAAGTAGCAAAGATAGTATCAAGAGTTCACACATAGCCAGCACCAAGTTTCCTCTGTTATTAAGCCTTGCATTATTATGGTATATCTATTTATTTCTCATAAAGAATTATGCCAAATGCACTGACTATCAGATAATTCTCTTTGAGAATCATAATTCCTATTACATTGTGGAAAAATACATTCTTGAATTCTGAAAATATGTTGTCTTTTATGGGTAGATGCTTTTCAGTTAAAAAAATTAAAAAGTACTCCAAGTTAAATTTTAATATGTTACTCATGGGAATATGATAAATATAATAGGAAAGCCCAACTTTGGGGAAGTAGCAAGGCTGGCATCCAAAATGTAAAGTCATGGCATCCCTAGCATAGTCTAAATGAACTATTTGATGTCAGTAGTCTAAAATAAACCAGATTAGGGGCACCTGGGTGGCTCAGTGGGCTAAAGCGTCTGCCTTCCGCTCAGGTCATGATCCCAGGGTCCTGGGATGGATCCCCGCATGGGGCTCTCTGCTCAGCAGGGAGCCTGCTTCCCTTCCTCTCTGCCTGCCTCTCTGCCTACTTGTGACCTCTGTCTGTCAAATAAATAAATAAAATCTTAAAAAATAAACCAGATTATCCATTTAAAAGAGAAATCTCTGTAACAGAAAACACAAGCACTCTAGATTCAGAAATTCAATTAGGTAGACCATCAACTTGATATCATCTTGTTTGTGCCCAGGAAATGGAGCCCTGGTTCCCTACATGGAGTTAAGAGCCCTGACCTTGTAAAGGGATCAATTCACTTTGAAAAATTATGTAGAATGTCTTTCTACTTCTGGAAATGTTGGACATTTTAAAGATATAACTTGATGAAATTTAGACCTTCATATTATAAACATAATAAAAAACATTCTAAAACATAAAATAAAATTATCAAAACGTGACCTAATTAATCTTATTTTCTAATACTATTATCTTTCAGATCTATATATCTTTCTATTTTACATTTTAATAGTACTATCATAATAGGCTTAAGAAAATTTTTATATATTTCATTTGAAAGTTTTGCATTTATTTCAAATTTATTTTTATACCATTTGAAAATATTCAATTCCCTTTGGTGTTCATTTAGTGATTTATGTATAAGTTGTAGTGTAATTTTCATTTCTCTCCAATTAATTTTAAAATCTGAGACAGAAGCAAATTTATCAATTATGATGTTGGAATCATTTTTCAGGCTTATATAGGCACATAAGGGTATCATTATGGAGGTTTGGATCATTTCTGTTGACTAAAAACAAATAAACAAAACAAACAGGGGAGCCTGAGTGTCTCAGTCAGTTAAGTGCCTGCCTTTGGCTTGGGTCACGGTCCTAGGGTCTTGGGATCAAACCCTGAGTGGGGACCCCTGGTCAGTGGCGGGTCAGTGGCTTTTCCCTCTCACTCTGCTGCTCCCTTTCCCTGCTTATGCTCTCTCTCTCACTCACTCTTTTGAATAAATAAATCAAACCCTTAAAAGAAAAAAAGAAACCCTGATATAAATCTTTGGTTTGCCATGTTTTAAGATCGAGTCAGACAAGGACCAAAGTACCAGAAAGTAGAATGTTTACTTCTATTTTGTATGCTTTAAAATTCTTATTTCTTATTATATAGCCTTAGTAGTTAAATTACTCAACCCAAATTAATACATTAATGATGCATTCACCTATAAATGAGAGTGGGCATGAATGTCATTGGTGTTACCCTTGGAGGAGAATAGAAAATTTAACTTTTGGGAAGATTCCTGGCACATAGTGCCTTCTTTATGAAGAATCATAAACGCATTTTCTTGTCATTACCTTATATTCTCCTCCAACTTTTGCTGAGTTACTCCCAGAGTGTGGGAGAGTCCTACTCTAACTGGCTACATAAGGAATAAACAACCCATCCACTGTACTTATCAATTTTTTCACTCATAAAATTCTCAGGTAATGTAATCTATGATAGAATTTTTAACTTAAAGCTACGTAGAACTACATTTGAGATTTAAAGAAAATCTATCAGCAGACAGAGTTAAGAGTGAAATCAATCTAACTAGAAAAGCAGGGACAAGCAGAGACAAAAGCATGTTCTCAGGTTAAGTGAACTGGACTAATTTCTTAATTGATTGAATGCTCTAGATTTTCTTACTGTGTCTGTGTCCTGTGAGATGGCTTTCTCACATTCCAATTCATTTCTTTTTTACTAAAAAAATTTTGAGTGATTTTTTATAAGAAAATAAAACCTAAATAAATAAATAACTTAGTTAAATAATCATTGATTAATTAAGATACTTTCAGATATTTTTGCTCATTTTTATGTCTCATAAAATAAGGTGGTTTAAGATTATTGGTATTATTCTGTACTAGCATTTCAAAGGGGGTACAGAAATTGTCCCTTGGTCATAGAATCACATTAAAAGTACAGCATGAAGGTATAGGTCAATAGCTACATATTGCTAAGATCAGTAGAGTTATTCCATTTTAATATGCTATGACTCAGATATAAATTTTTTCATAGATTTTGTAAAACATAGTCCATTAAAACCATACCTCCATTTTCTTTTATTTTAAATTATTTTGTGGAATTTTTATATCTTCCAACCAGAGGTAACCTAAGACAAAAGACTAAATAAAAAGTGTTGATTCTCTTTTCTCTCATAATCTTGAAATATTAAGAAAACTCTAAAATTTATTCTTAACCTCAGTTTTCTTTTTGATAAAATGAATATGTAGAGATGTATGAGGATTAAATGAGGTGCTATCCATAGTCACATAGGAATACTCTCTGGTACTTAAGGATGCTGTAATATCACAGCTATTGCTATAATACTATTATGACTCATTATAAAGTCATTCATAGGGACACCTGGGTGGCTCAGTTGGTTAAGTAACTGCCTTCGACTCAGGTCATGATCCCAGCATCCTGGGATCGAGTCCCGCATCGGGCTCCTTGCTCGGCAGGGAGCCTGCTTCTCCCTCTGCCTGTGCTCTCTCTCTCTCTCTCTAACAAATAAATAAATAAAATCTTTAAAAAAAAAAAGTCATTCATAAAGAGAAGTACAAACTGAGAAAGTAAACAGAAAAAAATTGTAAATGGAATTAGTAATACTTCATAAATGAGATCATATGTATATAGGCTATTGGTCAATGAAAGGAATTTTATAAACAAAGAATATGAGGAAGGGAATCTCAAGCTGTAGGACTTAAATGGGCAAATGCTGGAACTGTAACATACATAATTTTAGCTAAGCAATTAGGAACTGGACACAGCGGGACATAGTAATATAAATGAATATGAAGGTTAAGCCCCATAATGCTAGATTTCTTTTCAGGGTTGATTCTTCCATCTAACATTTGATTTCCTTCTTTCTTATCATTCTAAGAATTCATTTCCATCAATGATCACCTCTTTCCTGTTTTGAGCACTGAGATACATAACTTAAAAATATGTTTTGTTTCTTTACTCTTTGAATGCTTATTTTTACTCAGCTTAATAATTCTACGGAATTGTTTTCTAAATCACCTATCTTTTCATTCTCCAAAAGAATAGTTTACACTTACTGTCTTCAAATTTTGTTTTTCTGTTTGTTTACATAGCTTGATTCCTGGATCATTTCTAATATGCTTCCCACTCCCCATAAGGACAGCATAATTCCACGGACAGACCACAAGTTTCGGGAATTAGACACAATAGGAATTTCACATTTGATTCTGCAATTAGATAACTAACCATGGAAAAAACTAGCCCATTGTTCAGCCTCTTTTTCCTCATCTGTAAAAAAATCATTGATATCATTTACACTGTGGTTTTTATATGAGAACAAGATTACCTACTCTACGTAAAATACCTAGCATCACAGTAGACATGGATTGAGTAAATTGACATGTGTTCATTCTATTTAATTTTGTCTCTTCCTCTGGGGTTCTGTAACTGTTGCTCAGAGCCTATCTCACTTGACCCTCTGTCTCGACAATCGTCTCCCTAAAATACTTTCCTTCTTGGTTTTAATGAATTTCAATTTCCCTTAAATTTTTCTATCTTTCCTTTGTTTGACAGAAAAAACTCCAGAATCTTCTCTGTATATTATCTTTAAGCAGTCTTAGCCATTCTAGCATATTGAATGAATATCTCTATATAGTGTTATAGTTTTATCTATAGAGTTCCATTTCTGAGCTTTATTCTGAACATTGGTCTACAGTATCCAAGATATGAATAACTGAATTAACTATCAACCACTCACAAATACATATACAGTCTATTACACACACTCAGTCTGTACCTTCTCCTTCATCACTAATCACATCTGACCTACCTCTCTGTTACCATGTTGATGTCATTTTCATATTGTAGTAGAAAGAACAGTAGTCCTCTAAAGTTGTCTGTGTCCTATTCTCTAGAAATTGTAAATGTGTTACTTTACATGGCAAAGAGATTTTATAGATAAGATTAAGTTAAAGATTTGGAGATGGGGAAATCATCCTGGATTATCCAGATGGGCCCAATATAATCACAAGAGCTGGAAGTCACTGAGAAGATACTGCAACAAAATCAGAGGTTGGAAAAAATGCACTTAAATATGGGAGACCATGAACAATGAATTCATGCAGTCTCTAGAGGCTAGAAAAGGCAAGGAAATGGAACCTCCAGAAGGAACATACCTCTGTCAACACCTTGATCATACCCTGTAAAATGCATTTTGGATTTCTGTCATCTAGAACTGTAAGATAATAAATTCTAGGGGCGCCTGGGTGGCTCAGTGGTTAAAGCTTCTGCCTTCGGCTTGGGTCATCTTTCTCTCTCTCTGCCTGCCTCTCTGCCTACTTGTGATCTCTGTCTGTCAAATAAATAAAATCTTAAAAAAAAAAAAAGATAATAAATTCTAGTAAAGTCAATAAGTTGGTAGTAGTTTGTTACATAGCATTGGGAAATTAGTACACAGACATCAACAGAAACCATCCTGAATTTACTACCTTTATGTATCTTGCCTGTTCTATTCAAAATTCTGTAACATCACTCTATTTGAAGAGTTCATTTACTCTTCATGAAGTCCCATCAAAGTGTCAGTTGCACTGCCACCAGTTAGTTTACCAAAATATATGTATTGATTTTCTTTTTTCCCAAAGCAATCATTTTCAAAGAGTTACATATATGCAAATAATGAAGAGTAAGCAATTTTAGTTTTTTTATATGACTATCTTAAATTTTTTCCTAATTATGCAATTCTTATTTTGAATGTTAGAAAAATAACAAAATTATTATATTTGTGCTATAGAGTGAATGTTTGTGTCCATCTAAAATTTATACATTTATATTTAATCCCCAAAGTGATGGTATTTAGAGGTGGGCCCTTTAGGTGGTGATAGGTTATGAGGCTGGAGCCCTCAAGAATGGAATTAGAGTCTTTATAAAATAAATTCCAGAGACCTTCCTTACCCTTTCTATCCTGTGAAGACATAGTAAGAGGACAGCCATCTATAAAGAAGGAAATGGGCTCTCATTAGACAGCAAGTCTGCTGTCATCTTGATTTTTAACTTCCAGCTTCTAATACTGAGAGAAATAAATGTTTGTTGTTTAAGCTGCCCAGTATTTTTGTTGGTATTTTTGTTATAGCAACCTAAAAGAACTAAGATCTATGATTTCGCAGATTGTTATAGGAAATTGAGTCAAAAATTATGATAATATTAAATTGAGAGCAGAACAACTGACACTCAAGTAAAGCTAAATTGCAAAGAACTTAGACAAATGTCACAGGTTTGGAAAATATTAGAATGAAAATTAAACTCAACTGTGTGAAACACCCAACTAATGAATCATTGAACACTATATCAAGAGCTATGTTGGCTAATTGAACTTAATAAAAATTAAATAAATTAAATTTAATTTAAAAAAGGAAAGTTAAGCTCAAATTGCTTCTCAGAAGCTCAACTACATAATGCAATATAATATTGTTACAAATGAGAAGAGTTCCTCTTAAATATTAAAGACTTTGACTTTTAGAAATGATAATCTCTTATGAGTGACTAGACTAAAATTAATTGTTGATAATTTTGACAAAGGATATAATTACCCCAAATTAACGAACTTCTAAAATACAAATTTCTTATAATAAGACTTGTAGTAGCTTTAGGGTTTTTAAAAATAGTTTCAAACTTTAATACATAAATAGTCATTGTTAATGATTCTCATTTAATACACATACACACACACAAAATCCCTAATGGTACAGGTTCCCTAGACCCTACCCCAGGCATACTAAAGGTGAGGTTGAGGGCAGTTCTCTATTTGTAACAAGTTCACCAGATAAACTTTTATGATCAGTGAAGTGTGAGATACTGGACTGTAAGAACAATCACAAAAAGACCTATTACTTTTCTATAAAGTATACTTGCTAAGTAGATAGTTTCTATCTCAATAAAAGCACTGTTCTTTCCTTAACAATCATGCAAATATGAATAGACATGTAAGATTTTCCAAACTTAAGACTTGTAAAATAAATAAGAGCAGAAAACATTACTATTTATTTCTTAATTTCTGTTTTCCAGTTTGAAAATAAAGTTATAATTACTTTCTCTCTTACAGCCAAATGAAGTGAGTGCAGTATTTTATAGGCTACAGGGCAGAGAGGATAAAATCATATTGTATTCATTCAGTACTAATTACAATGATATAGTAAATATGAGTCAAAATATCATCTCCATTGAACATTTTAACACACAGTATTATTTACTGAAAAGTAGTCAAGGATCGTGAAATTTTTGAAAAGGGCATTATACCTTTTCTCTTTTAAGAAACAAAAAAAAAAAATTGCTGAACATACAATTCAAATGAATTGCCTTTCAAAACCTGCCTGAAACTTTACCTTTCTTTAAAAAATAAAGCATTATTCTTTCTCTTTGCTATAATAATTAAATTCTAAGTAAGTGCATTACTTAGAATTAGGAATGCATTTTCAATACAAATAATTTTATATGTTTCTAAACTTCTCCAGACTACTAAATAAATGATCATAGATCCTATATCATTAATAAAATTTCTGATGAAAAAAATAATAAAAAGGTTGAATAACAAATTTAAACTGAAAATCTGACTATAAACTAGATTTTTATCTTTGTCATGAATGCTGTTACTGAAACATAAATTTTTTTTTAAAGATTTTATTTATTTATTTGACAGAGATCACAAGTAGGCAGAGAGGCAGGCAGAGATAGAAGGGGAAGCAGGATCCCCGCTGAGCAGAGAGCATGATTCGGGGCTTGATCCCAGGAACCTGGGATCATGACCTGAGCTGAACGCAGAGGCTTTAACCCACTGAGCCACTCAGGCGCCCCTGAAACATAAATTTTAATTAAAAAAGAATGAGAAGCAAGCTGAAGATTTTAAAAGAGGACTTTTGGGCATTTTCAATGGCTTTAGGAGTTGGTGTTTTGGATACTTATAATCCCTAATTTCACTTCTAGACATAAATTTGCTTTATCTTTATGCAGCATTTCTCATATACTTTTCAACAAATAATAGATGATGAGAAAGAGGTAAGGAGGACCACTAGCCTCCATAGTAATTATATCGAAAGGGAAACGGAGGATTTATTCTTTTTTAGCTGTTTAGCAATTTTTAATGTCTTTTTTTCACTATTTTTAGATTTTATTTATATTCAAGGTAGTTAACATATAGTGTGTCATTAGTTTCAGAGGTAGAATTTATTGATTCATCAGTTGCATTAACACCCATGCTCATTATATCAAGTGCCCTCCTTAATGCCCATCACCAAATTTCCCCTTTTCCCCCACCTACCTCCTCTCCAAGAACCCTCTGTTTGTTCCCTATAGTTAAGCGTCTCTTATGGTTTGCTCTCTGTTTTTATCTTACCTTTTTCCCTTCTCTCCCTCTATGCTTGTCAGTTTTGTTTATAAAATACTGGAAATTCATTATCCTTTGAACAAAATTATTTTAAATTCAGAATAAGTGACAAAGTTATACTTTTCTAAGTCATTTTCATACACACTAAACAAGTAGTCTTACTAGTTTAAAAAGAATTCTGTATCAAAATTATCACTTTGTTCACTTGTTGTTTCTATTGTTAGAAAATTAGCAATGACTTTTGGTAAACTCCTATCAATGAAATTAGTTTTTAAAAAGTTCTTTTAAGTAAAAAGGATCATTTTCTGTTGTCTCAAAAGATAATTTAGATGTACTGCTAGTGATTTGGGGTTAATTTCAAACTTTTTGTACTTTTTCTATCCAAGCACATATGCTAATAATTTCCCAGCAATATTATAAAGATAAACTGAAACCACTTTGCATAAATGAAATGGTATATAAATGCAAATTAATAGCACCCATGTATATTATAATTATATATAGAATCTTCCAATGTGAAGCACTGTCTTAAGTTAGGATACATTCCCCAGGGTAAGATAAGGATGAAAGAGTTCACAAAAGGACACATAAGATGATTAAAGTAGAATGAAACTTACACATATACAAAAGGAAAGTGGGGGAATTTAAGATTATTTAGCTTGGAAATGTGAAGAGATAGAGTGAATATAATTGAGTTATTTAAGATTTGGAAGTGTATAGTAAAGTTGATAAGATACTTTTTTATATGCTATTCCATAATACAAAAGGAGAGATCATTCAAAAACTAATGGAAGGTTAATTTAAAAGGAACTAAAGGGAATGCTTAATCTTTGTGTAGTGTAAAGTCAAACCATGTAATTCAATACCTTAGGAGATAATAGATTAAAATACTGAGGTTATACTCTAAAAATAGAAAATAATGAACATATTTTAGCCAAAGCAATTTTCCATATCAAATGTAGAAAAATCAAAACATACATCCAAACTAATTAAACCATGACCAACAGTACTAGTAATATGGTTATTCTACTCACAATTTAGGTATGGAATTAGCAATGGACAAAAAAAAATGCTGAATTTTTATGACTCGAATCATTTGTAATTTTATTTTCAAGGAAGAAATCATTGAACCTGTCAATGTGCCTATCCCTCATCACTGCCACGCTCCATATTCATGACACATTCCTTTTTCCCCTGATAATGACCTGGATTCTTTTTATTAATTTACAATTTTATCTATGCACATGATATAAGCAACTAATAAATTATTGGAAGCACAGTTACAGAATCAAATGTTATATATTAATGTTTGAATTTTGCAACTGATTTTTTATTGAAAAATTATAGAAATGAATTCAGTAAGCAGATATTCTGATCTTATAATTTTCAATGTTTTTACTGTTTTAATTATACACACAAATACTTTAGTAATTTCAAGATGGATATTTGGAAAAGGAGCACAAGCAGGGGACATCAGAGGGGGAGGGAGAAACAGACTCCCTGCTGAGCAAGAAGCCCAATGCAGGGCTCCATCCCAGGACCCTGGGATCATGACCTGAGCCAAAGTCAGATGCTTAACTGACTGAGCCACCCAGGAGTCTCTAGTAAGGTTATATATTTCTTATTTTATTTCTATTTAAGAAGTTTAAAATAGACAAACTTTTGGGGCACCTGGGTGGCTCAGTCATTAAGTGTCTGCCTGGGATCAAGCCCCACATCTGGCTCCCTTTTCAGCAGGAAGCCTGCTTCTCCCACTCCCACTCCCACTGCTTGTGTTCCCTCTCTCGCTGTGTCTCTTTCTGTCAAATAAATAAATAAAATCTTTTAAAAAAATAGAAAAACTTTTCATTTAATGTAAAATTTAAACATTAATAAATGTGCCATTAAAAACCATTAACTGTTAATGTCATTTTTATTAATAAATACAGCTTCTAAAATGTTTTGAATATGAAAGGCAGTTATATTTTGATGGGGAGAAAGAGTATAATTTTACTAGAACAAATGTTTGCTTTGGAAAAAAACTCAATGAACAGTCACATTGACTTTTTTCCTACTGGAGCTGACAGCACGAGGATCAGTGCATTTTTATTTGGTTCTCAGCTTCTTTTCTGGGCAATCTCCTGATGTTAGAGAATTATAGGATCCAGGAACAATCCAATAGACCTGTTTTAGTTGAAAGTTGATTTTATTTTAAAGGCTCAAGATTTAGAGACTGAGGATTTTGCCTAAATGGGGACTTGAACAAATTCTCTGTTGGGCAGATATTTTAGGATTTCCAAACTCAGAAAATTCAAAGCACAGTATGATAGCTGTGACTTTAAGTCATATCTTCCAATATGTAAAGCCAAAAAAATGAGAAATGTTAAGAAAAAACTTGATGAACATATTGAGTCCTAATTGTGAAAAATGTGGGAGGAAGCTAGAAGCTAAGTGAAATGGTATAAGTTATGAAAGGAAGAGTAAAAGTTGTCTTGTTTTGCTTTTTAAAAATTTTTTGCTTGCAATAAGTACATACTTTAATTATTATTACAAACTTGAGGCATTTCTTTTCAAGTTAGGAAAAAGATCATTCTCTGAGGGAAATTTGTAAAAGTATGGCTATATAACCCATTTTCAAAGATAAAACAATCTTTAGTGTAGATTAAGGAAGCCCTAAGTTGTGAATATTGCTTCAACTATATTGCTAAATTTTAATATAATGAGGTTATAAAGAAATTTAAATTTCCCAAAGCACTTCCTTACATACTGAAACTTAATTGCTCCCCATAATATCTATAATGCCATTATGCTATGATTTATATGCCAACTTACAGTTTCCTTTGTCTTGTAATGATCTGAATGTTATTCAAATACATTGAAGATATTCTTAGAATTTATACTAAGACATTAATTCAACTAATTTTAATTCCAGTTATTTCCTTTCTATTATGAATATTATGATCAAGTCTATAGAAAGTTAAAATGATTTAATTGATAATGCCTTAAAATTAAGGCATAGTGAATACATGCACTTTGATATAATGAATCAACTTTGTGTGTGTGTGTGTGTGTGTGTGTGTGTGTGTGTATTTTATTCATTTGAGAAAAAGAGAGCAAGCACAAGGAGGGAGAGAGGCAAAGAGAGAGGGAGAAGCACATTCCCCGCTGAGCAGGGAGTCTGATGCAGGACTCTATCCCAGGACGCTGGAATCATGACCTGAGCTGAAGGCAGATGCTTAACCATCTGAGCCACCAAGGTATCCATCAATTTTATATATTTTTTGAAGAGTCACTACTTTTTAATAAGATATTATTATATTTTAAACCAACATATTTGTTGTTTTTAAAACAACAAATTTATGACATAAATCACTTCAATCTTTAACCTTTGAAAAAACATTTACAGGGGATATATCAATTTACATCTCCATTAAGAGTACACAAAGATTTCTTTTTCTCTATATCCTTGCCAACACTTCTTGTTCCTTCTTTTTGATTCTAGCCATTTTGACAAATGTAAGGTGATTACTCACTGTGGTTTTGATTTGCTTTTCCCTGATAATTAGTGATGCTGAGTATCTTTTTATATGTCTGTTGGCCATCTTTATGTCTTCTTTGGAAAAAAGTCAGTTCAGGTCCTCTGCCCATTTTTAATTAGATTATTTGCTTTTTGTTTTGTTTTGTTGTCGAGTTGTGTAAGTTCTTTGTGTATTTTGGATATTAGTGGTTTATTTGATACATCATTTGTACATATCTTCTCTCATTTACTAGGCTGCTATTTTGTTTTGTTGATGGTTTCCTTCATGGGAAATAGTATGGAGGTTCCTCCAAAATTAAAAATAGAAATATCATATGATACAGTAACTTTGATGCTTGGTATTTACTCAAAGAGAATTAAAACACTAATTCAAAAAGATACATGCACCCCTATGTTTATTGCAGCATTGTATAGATTAGCCAAGATATGGAAGCAACCTAAGTGTCCAGTGATAGATGAATGGATAAGAAAGATGTGAGATATATACATATAGTTCCATAAACATATCTATATGTATGTATATGATGTAATATGGAATGTATGGTGTAATATGGAATATGCACTCCCATAAAAAAGATGATCATGACATTTGCAATAACATGGATAGCCCTAGAGGATATTATGCTAAGTGAAATAAGACAGACAAGGAAAGATATTTACCATATAATTACACCTTCAGTGGAATCCTAAAAACAAGTGAATAAAAAAAACACAAAAAAACAGAATCAGACCTGTAAACACAGAGAACATACTTATGGTTGTCAGAGGGAAGAAGTATAGGAGGATGGGCAAAATGGGTAAGGGGGGGATGGGTGATATAAGCTTCCAGTTATGGAATGAGTAAGTCAAGGTAATAGAAGGTACAATATAGAGGATATAACCAATGCTATTGTAATGGGGTTGTTTGGTGACAATGGTAGCTATACTATGGTGAGCATAGTATAACATACAGAGTTGTTGAATTGCTATGCTGTATTCCTGAAAACAATATAACATTGTGTGCCAACTAATCTCTCTCTTTCTCTCTCTCTCTATATATATACATGTGTATATGTGTGTGTGTGTGTGTGTGTGTGTGTGTGACTTTTAAAAGAGCATTTATAGGTCAGAAAACTGAGAGGAGGAGAGCAATAATGACTGTCTACTTTTCCAAAAGAGCCCCCATCACCCCATCATTTTTATATCTTTCATATCCCTATTTGAATTAGGAAGTAATGATAATATAAATGGGGAACATATAGAAAGAGGCTATTGGTAGAGATTATTATGACACATCAGAACTACAGAGGTAAGTTAAAATGACACATCAATATCAACTCTATTTATAATGATGGACTCACTAGCAATTATAAATCTAATTAGGCAGTAATTGATTAGTCAGATATCTTGGAGCTGAAGAATTTTCTGATACAACATATTGAATTGTTTATTTTATTAAGGTTTTCTTGGTAATATAAGTTCTCTTTAATATTGAGGTAAAGAAGTAAATACTAATGTCAAAAAGTTTGCATTAAACAGAATTAAATAGTCAAGGAAGACTTTTTCAAGACTGTTATAATAAGGGAGAGAGTCTGAGCTCAATTCCCCCAAAATGAAAAGCAGAAAGGATAAACTAGTGGAAAAGTACTGGAGGACATTCAGGAGGAGGTTTGTAGATATGATTAGGTAGGTCGTCTATTTGCCAATCAGCACTTGTCAAAGTGAGGTCCTCTCCTTTCACAAAGACTGGTACATAGTGGTGTTTTCTTGCCCTATGATTACATTTCAAATGGATGGCTCCCAGGTTCTTGAGAAAGACATGTATGGATTGTAAAACCAGTAGGAGACTTAGAGATAATGTGTATCTCAAAGGGGCAAGGAAAGAATTTACAATTACAAATTTTCTAAAAATAATGCCATGGTATTTATATCAAAATATTATTCATAAAAAATAAGGTTAGAGTATTTACATACCCAGGGATCATTTTTTTTTAAGATTTTATTTATTTATTAGTTAGAGAGAGAGAGCGAGCACAGGCAGACAGAGAGGCAGGCAGAGGCAGAGGGAGGAGCAGGCTCCCTGCTGAGCAAGGAGCCCAATGTGGGACTCGATCCTAGGGCGCTGGGATCATGACCTGAGCCGAAGGCAGCCGCTTAACCAACTGAGTCACCCAGGCGTCCCCCCAGGGATCATTTTAACAAGACATGTAAGCATATGCTATCTTTGGTACTAATGTCATACAATAAGATGAAAGGAAATTAGGAGGTGATGATAAAAATTCTATGAATTCTTTCCACTTACAATTGTTTTGGTCAGTATTCCTTATACTATGTGAGACAGTTTTATATGAAAAATAATAAGCATTTTGAATCTCTTTTTATATGCCTACTTAGGAGTATACACTAGAATAGACAGTATAAAAGCCATAATTTAATGGATACTTTTGCTTAGGAGGAGGCTCCTGTGGAAATGTTTTAATACAATAGCTTGTTCTGACCACCTGAATTACAGACCTGGTGCTTAGGTATGTCTATGACAGCTTCAGAATCACACCAACTATTCAGATCTTCCCACAACTATTCAGATGCCTGGCTAGCAGAAATAAGGAACGCTCAATTACATTTTTGTCTATGAATTTCTATGCATACAGTTGTAATCTATTGGATAATATATTGAAATAAGATTTTTAATGATACACAGATATGGTGAAAAACATGATGAACAGTAAGTTTGGTAAACACTGCATTCAGCATCTAATAGATGTCCACCATAAGTAATGTGGTCAGAGTATTTTTAACAATAAAGCCTAGAAAACGCTGTAGTAATTTTAAATCTTATGTATTATTTAACTAATTTACTGGACGAGAGACTCAAATCAGCAAGAATTAATAGTATCCAATAGCACTAATGACAATGAAAAGTTTAGACAAGTTCAACAGATAGAAATATACAAGGTAACTGTCCTTCAAGTAGAATTTTCTAATTGAGAACAAATAGATTGAGGGTGGAGGTGCTATTTTCTAAAGCAAGCTGGATTTTAAAAGTTTTTTTTTTTTTTATCAATTTTTTTAACACTCATGTCCTAAAAGAGCAAAAACAGAATTTTAAAAATAATGTTTTATAAGCAGTTAAAATTATTAATGAAATAACTTGTTAATCATAGTGAAAAACAGGCCCAGAAATTCCTACAGGTAAAAGAAACTTGGGGGGGGGGGGTTGTAGATGAATGTGGAAGAAGTAAGCAAAAACAAAACAAAACAAAAACTGTGAGAGTTTGTAGAGGATTCTAGGTTGCTGTGTATTCTAGGATCTTAGGAATTTGTGAAGAAGTGGAGGGAAAAGTAAATCTCTTTTAAAGGTTAGAGACAGACATTCCATGCTTAGGGTTGGAAGAACAAATATCGTTAAAATGTTTATCTAGGGCGCCTGGGTGGCTCAGTGGGTTAAGCCGCTGCCTTCGGCTCAGGTCATGATCCCAGGGTCCTGGGATCAAGTCCCACATCGGGCTCTCTGCTTAGCAGGGAGCCTGCTTCTCCCCTCCCCTCTCTGCCTGACTCTCTGCCTACTTGTGTAATCTCTGTCTGTCAAATAAATAAATAAAATCTTAAAAAAAAAAAAGAGCGTGAACATTTAAAAAAAAATGTTTATCTAGAGATTTAATGTAATCCCTATCAAAATACTACCAACATTTTTTTTATAGAGCTACAATATTAAAATGTGCCTGGAACCAAAAAATATCTTTAATTTCCAAAAGCAATCTGGACAAAAGAAAATGGGGGAAAAAAAAGAACAACAACAATAACTGGAGGAATCACAATTTTATACTTCAAGTTATATAACAAAGCTGTAGTAATCAAAACAGTATGGCACTGGCATCAAAAGAGACCCATAGATCAAAGGAGCAGAAGAGAACACTCAGAAATAAATGCATGATTATATGGTCAATTACTCCTCCACAAAGGAGGAAAGAAGAGCCTGTTCAACAAATGGTGCTGGGAAAACTGGACAACTACATGCAAAAGAATGAAACTGGACCACTTTCTTACACCACACACAAGAATAAACCCAAAATGGATTAATGGCATAAATGTGAGACATGAAACCATAAAAATCCTAGAGAACACAGGAAATAATGTCCCTGACCTCTACCACAGCAACAATTTTCTAGATATGTTTCTTGCAGCCAGGGAAACAAAAGCAAAAATAAACTATTGGGACTACATCAAAATAAAAAGCTTCTGCACAGCAAAGGAAACAATCAATAAAACTAAAAGGTAACCTACTGAATGGGACAAAATATTTGCAAATGACATATATCTGATAAATTAGTATCCAAAATATATAAAGAACTTATTCAACTCAACACCAAAAAAACCTCACAAATAATCTGATTATAAATGGGCAGAGGGGCACCTGGGTGGCTCAGTGGGTTAAGCCTCTGCCTTCGGCTCAGGTCATGATCCCAGGGTCCTGAGATCGAGCCCCGCATCGGGCTCTCTGCTCAGCGGGGAGCCTGCTTCCCCCTCTCTCTCTGCCTGCCTCTCCGCCTACTTGTGATCTCTCTGTCAAATAAATAAAATCTTAAAAAAAAAAAAAAAGAAATGGGCAGAAAACACGAACAGACATTTCTCCAAAGAAGACATATGATGGCCAACAGACACATGAAAAGATGGTCAACATCAGGGAAACCTGAATCAAAACTGCAGTGAGATATTACCTTACACCTCTCAGAATGGCTAAAATTAAAAAAAAAAAAAACAAAAAAAAACACAAGAAAAAACAAGTGTTGGTGAGGATGTGGAGGAAAAGGAATACTTGTGCACTTTTGGTGGGAGTGCAAACTGGTGCACCCACTGCAGAAAAGAGTACAGAGGTTCCTCAAAACATTAAAAAAATAGAGCTACCCTACAATCCAGTAACTGCACTACTGGGTATTTATCCAAAAAATACAAAACATTAATCCAACGGAATACAGGCATCCATATGTTTACTGCAGCATTATTTACAACAGCCAAGTTATGGAAGCAACCCAAGCGTCCACTGATGAATGGATAAAGAAGAAGTGGTATAAATAAAAGAATATTATCCAACCATAAAACAGAATGAAATCTTGCCATTTGGAATGATATGGATGGGGCTAGAAAGTATAATGCTGAGTGAAATAAGTCATTCAGAGAAAGATAAATACCATATGTTTCCACTCTTATATGGAAATTAAGAAACAAAGCAAAGAAGCAAAAGGAAAAAAGGAGAGAGAGACAAAGTAAGAAACAGACTCTTAACTATAGAGAACGACTATAGTTAGCAGAGTGGAGGTGGGTGGGAGAATGTATTAAATAGGTGATGGGGACTAAGAAGCATACTTGTGATGAGCACCCAGGTGATGTGTGGAATTGTTTAATCATGATATTGCACATCTTAAACTAAAATAACCCTGTATATTAACAGCAGTGAAATTTAAATTAAAAAATGAAAAAAAAAATCCCTCCCCTAAAAAAAGGTTTACAGACAGGCTTAAATAATTAGTGGACTAAATTAAATCAAGTTAAAACAATATAAAAAGTACTAACTTTAATGCCATGGGACTTATTTTTAAGAAACTTATAGGGAAAAAGTGTTGTACTACGAGATTTTTCCTTACTTATAAATATTTATTTACCCTTGTGAAACAGGGTCTTAAAAACAAACATTTTAAAGCAATTTTGCAAAACTGAACAAGTACTCATTTTATTTGTGCCAGTAATTAAAACTAAGTGTGCTGTTTTATATCTATAAAAGTAATTTTGTGAAAGCAATATAAAAATTGTAATTATTTTATTTTACACCAATAATTCTTCAAGTGCTAGAGCATGAGATATGTATGTTCTTCTATTAGTTTGCATAACTATAAAAATGATAGTGGATTATAAAATTAACCAGAAAATTAAAGTGTACCCTTTTTGAAAATACTCACAAAATTGCATTTAACTGTGTGCTCACTTAGAGCTGTTTAACAGCTCTGAAATTATTGATAATTATTAAATTAAGAGTAAATAAAATTAGGTTTTATTGTATTTAATTGATTGAATTCATGTGGATAATTGCCATTAGCTTCTGAAATACAGCCTTCCAACCCACAGTCTACTATGTAGAATATGATCCAATTAGATACAAATAGGACATTTTCTATATACATATTATGCTTTGAGGTGCATATACACATATAGTTTTTAAGTACAACACATAGTTTGTTACCTTTTTCATTTCACAACTAGTATGTTTTCAATATTATTAGATATAAGTCAATGAATGAAGCACTTAAGTACAAAAAAACTACAGAAAAAAATTTTTTTCATTGTTATTATTAAAATAGAAATAGAGGGGCGCCTGGGTGGCTCAGAGGGTTAAGCTTCTGCCTTCAGCTCAGGTCATGGTATCAGGGTCCTGGGATCGAGCCCCACATTGGGCTCTCTGCTCAGCAGGGAGCCTGCTTCCCCCCCCCTCTGCCTGCCTCTCTACCTACCTGTGATCTCTCTCTCTGTCAAATAAACAAATAAAATCATTAAAAAACAAAACAAAAAATAGAAATAGAAAGTTTAAATGTGTTTATAAGTATTATATATGTATGTATGTAAGCATACAAACTCAAATTCAGTATTTATAAACATATTTGGATTATCAGGATTAATCTAGTAATGTATTTAATGCCTTTTTAACCTATGTTTATTATGCCTACATTTAAATCACTGTATGTGAAGACCAAATACAAGTTTCCATGTACAACAGCTGGTATCCTGTTTATAGTGATTACATAGGGGATTGTGTTTCTTGAAGGATTATATAATAACTGAAAGAAAAAAAAAAACTCAAAACCTCAGAAGTAAAGTGGCCTTATGTCTTAAAGATTTTAGAAAATAAGTGTGCACTATTTAAAGATATTATCAATTTTACCATAGAAAAAACATTGTAATTAAATATATTTACTCTTAATATTAGAATAAATAGATTTTTAAAGAAAAATCAATTCAAGCACCTGATCACATAATTTGTGACAAACACATGCTTTGAAAGAAGAAAGTAAATCTGCAAGCTAGATTGTATTATTTGCACTGGAGAATGTTTTATAAAAGAAATCCAGAGTTAAAAATAAAATTTTAAGAAGATGATACCAAGCGCAACATAGCTAATCTACTGGTTAGCCAACCTACTTCCATTCATTGAGGGTAGCAATACAAAATGGTATGGTCTCTCTGGAAAACAGTTTGGCAATTTCTTATAAAGTGATGTCTACTGTATTATTAAAAAAATAAAATTTTGTTCACACAAAACTCTGTATGAAAATGTCTATAGTAGCTTTATTTATAATTGCTGAAAATTAAAAAAAAAGTCTGACTGTTGATTGGATAATAAACTGTGATACATCCATATAATGGAATATACAAACTAAGTCACAATTAAATTTCCTTTTTAAAATAAAGAATAAGAAATTATCTCAAATAAAGACATGTAGCTATCAGTACTTCATAGAGCAAGCTCTAACAGTCCTCTAAATTTGGGCAGAAAATAACCGAATATAATTTTATTGATATAATATGCATGTGATACCTACTATGTGTGATATTTAAATAGCCATATAGACAAAAAAAATAAAAAAATAAAAAAATACCCATATAGACGTATATGGATTGTTTTCTTAGTGCAACAAACTATGTCAACTAACCTGAAATCTTAAATTCTAAAGTAAATAACTGTTTAGTGAGCCTTTGATTGTATTTTTTTTTTATCTACTACAATTTTACCACTATTTTTAAAGGGTTTTCTTTTGCCAAAAGATTTTAAATAAAAAGAATAGGAAAAATAGCTTTTGTTAAGTTCCTGAAGGGATAGAAAATGTGTATCCACCAATTACTTATCTTTTGTCTATAAAAGATGCAATGGGGGTTAAGGGGGTAGGAAAAGAATAAATGAAACAAGATGAGATTGGGAGGGAGACAAACCAAAAGAGACTCTTAGTGTCATAAAACAAACTGAGGGGGGTGGGGGGAAGGGTGTTGGGAGAAGGTGGTGGGGTTACATTATATGTTTAAATAAAATTAAAAAAATAATAAAAAATAAACAGGTCAAAAAAATGAACTCACCAAGTGGCATTTACATCATTGTAAATTGATACAAAATCTTCCCTTCTTTAAAAATTTACTCTACTCCTAACTTTTATCTTAAAATATTGGCACAAATTATTTCTTTAGTCCTGTTGTCTTTCTGATGTTCCATCACTTCGGATAAATGCTTAAAATTGGAAATAATAGTGGAATTTTCAAGATAGTAATTCACTTTCTCTTACTTAAAAGCATTCTGGAGGTGGAAGACCAAGTTTGTTAGGAACATCCATGAATATTAGGAATCTAGAATTTTCCTGTTTGCTGTATTTTTAACCCCCTACTCTGCCTTCTTTAGTGAGTGGTTTCTGTCTTCAATAACACATTAGGATTTCAAAGGAAAAAAAAAAGATTATGTGTAAAAGGCAAAACATAAATCTCCCAGTTTTGACAATCCCATTAAAATAGACTTTAAAAAACAAAACAAAACAAAACCTTCACACAGTCTTTCTTTCATTTCTTTGCTCATCTTTGCTGCAAAGGAAGATACAAAATACAACACATTAATTGTGCTGAAATCAATGTTTCATTAGTCACAATCATCCCTCCCAAAGGGGGACAATCACAAGCTAATATACAGCTAGTCCAGAGTCTTTTATATCTGGTGCTGTGTATTACTTGATATCAGATATACATGTGATATTTATCATATTTATAAACCTGAAACTAAAATTCCATTTTTCTGCTCATATTATGCTAGTTACATAATGGTAAAAGAGAATAACTTAAAGAACTCTCAGTTACTAAATTAGAAAATGAAGAGTGCAAAATATTCACTACTTCAGAGCAGTAATAAAACTTGCTTTTACAGAAATGGAGACAACTGATGTCCACCTGGTGATTTTCATTTAGCAAGATGCATGGCACATAATTGACACTTAAAGACAAGAGAATCTGTCATAAAATTCATGTCCAAGTGAATCTGTCACAAAATTCAAGTACAATCACTACATATTTGAAGAGTAAGTGAATGAGTATCTAAGTAGGCAGATATTTGGGGTTTATCTGGTGTTGATGGGACAGGAGAAGAAAAGTTTAAATTTCAATTGCATATTGGCTAAAATTGGGGTTTTAAAATAAGCAGCAGGTTTGTGGTAATTAAATATTTACTATTAAATATAATTTATGGCATATTTAGAAATTGACTAAATTAATTTTAGACTTTTCAGCTGACAATGATTTCTCTGATGAAGTGGATAAAATCTTCCATGAAATAGTTTAGGACACAAAAGCGTGAAATCAAAATACATAAAATAATCAGTTGTGCTTATTTAAAGTATACATATATTCTTTGTAATTGTTAGCAATAGTAATATCGCTCATTTGATTCAAAGAGTTACAAAGTATTATAAATATTTTACACCGAGAGCATTAAGTGATTTTTTTCTCTGGTGTAGAAAGTCAATAATCCACTGGTCACAAGTAATTGCTACATTGTGAATTCCATCTACTGTATTTCTTTCATATAATTACTTTGTAGTAGGAACTCTAGCCTATTATGCACACTCTAATAAATATCTTTTGATGGTCTTCCTGTAATGTTCTTAATATCTTTGAAAATTCTTACATATTTTTGTCTTTGGGTCTTTTACTCCCCTCTCCTAATCTTGTCTTAGCAAGAAGGAAAGGAAATTAAATAGACACTGTTTGTACTTTTGCAAGTTGAGAAACATTGTCTATTAAATAATCTATGGTTTCTTAACAGTGGAGAATTAAGTGATGTATTAGATATGATGAACAAATTTTCTAATTTGTTTAATTTTCTGGATTTAATTCATACCCCTCACCTTTTTTTGCTGGCTGTTACACATGGGTGGTGCCTTCATTTTACTCAGCTACTTCTCTCACTCTTTCTATTGTTGATAAAAAACAACATGAGAAAAAAAACATATTTCACATATATGGTTGTGGTTATAGATATATATGTGTATGTATGTGTATGTGTATTTACAGAAAAGGGAGGGAGAGAGAGACCTTATAATTACAGCATAATTTTATATTCCTTAAAGTGTATGTTCTCTAAAACCTCAGCTTTGCAAATGTTTGTTAAAACTGCTTACATCTCACTATAAGCAAATAATAAACAAAAATGCCAAACACTCATTGAAATGTTATTTATTCTAGATTAAACAGTATAATATTTATCAATTATATTGTCTTTTTTTTTCCTTTGGATAATCTGATTCCACAGATTGTAAATTGTTGAGTTTTTTAAATATAAGCAGCAGAAAGTCTTGTCATGTGTTATTTATAATGAATAAATCTCATCGCCATGAGGATGAACATATCTTTTTTTTTTTTTTTAAGATTTTATTTATTTATTTGACAGAGAGAGAGCAAGCACAGGCAGACAGAGTGGCAGGCAGAGGCAGAGGGAGAAGCAGGCTCCCTGCCAAGCAAGGAGCCCGATGTGGGACTCGATCCCAGGATGCTGGGATCATGACCTGAGCTGAAGGCAGCTGCTTAACCAACTGAGCCACCCAGGCATCCCAGGATGAACATATCTTGTAAATATAAGTTCTCAAAGCAAGAATCTCTAGAATTGCAAAAATTTCCAGTTATAAAAGTGGCTCAAATTTAAGCAGCAGAATTGACAGCAAAACAAAATATTCTTCTTTAATCCACTAATGTAACCTATAAAATGATGATAAACATAAAAATAAGAAATGGGCTTAAAATTCCCTGATCTTGAGTTATTAGAAAACATATTAATCTGCTATTACTTAGAATTTTAATGTCTTCAGAAATTTTAGGGTTTTAAAAATAGCTTGGAAGATGACCATTTGGCACAAATGGTCAGAACAAAGACTGATATAATCATCAGTATCTCTCACAAATGAGGAAACTAACATAGAGTAAAATAATGTGATCTGAAATAGTTTATATGCAAAAATATACTCTATACAGTCTTATTTCAATGCTTTATAGGATAATGTTATGAATCAACCAATTTACAGACCCACCATGCTTACGTTTTTGAACACCAGATCTTGAGGATATTGAGTGTCAAGACTCTAAGTTCAGAGAATACTTGGAGTTTTATAAGCATTTGCTGAGAGTTAGAGTTCTTCATTGATGGACATTCAATGACAGAATGTAGACTTAAACAAACAAACAAACAAACAAACAAAAAACCCTTCTCATTCCTTGTTATATTTGAGTTTCTTGTTTTAAGTTTAAGACACCACTAGCATGTTATTCCTTAATATTTTGTTTTCTAGGACACACATATCAGTTTCTTTAAACACTGCTTCTCAAATTTAGTTACAAGAATTAACATTATTGTATTGATTTACTCTGTATTTTCTTCAGTTTGTCAATGTTTATTGTCAATTTTGTCACCTAAAACAAAGTATCATATTCTAGATGTTAGAGATTTTCATAGCCAGAAATCACCTTGAATATCATGGGATATAAATAATAATGTCTGTGATTGGGACACTAATATTTCACTAATCTGAGAGTCACTTATTTGGAAACCTCATATAGTCACAGGAGAAACAAAAACCAGAATGTCTCTTCAGGCTTCTCAGGGCAGCCGGAAATCCTGGCATTCAGTCAGAGCAGATGGTGTAGGCCAGGCCTTGGCAGAGTCTGATCCCAAGACAGTTGGATTTAAGAATGTAGGGATGGACCAAACACAAGTCACAGGCTGGCCAGCTAAATGTATCAGAATGAACAGAGAAGAGGGGCTTTAGGGGTAATTCTGTGTGAGCTGCTACTGTTGCTTTGTTAAATCTCAAAATAATTCTCTGAAATCAAGGCAAGACAAACATACTGTTTCTAATCCTTGAAAAGATTAGACTTAAAGGGATCTTGATGTATTAGACTGGAGTTTAATTCTATTCCTGAAAGACGTTTAGTTGTATAAGTATTTATCCCGCTTTTTAACTCAATTAACCTATGCTCAGAGGTCAGCATAGTTTTCTATGTATAACATGTATCTTTATGTTCTCTGATACTGTAAATATGACAAAATGTTAAGTGCAATCCTTTTTTTTTATAGATTTTATTTATTTGATAGACAGAGATTATAAGTAGTCAGAGAGGCAGGGAGGGAGAGAGGAGGAAGCAGGCTCCCTGCTGGTCAGAGAGCCGGATGTGGGGCTTGATCCCAGGACCTTGAGACCATGACCTGAGCCGAAGGCAGAGGCTTTAACCCACTGAGCCACCCAGGTGCCCCACAATTCTTATGTTTAATAAGTTTCATAATTTAACCAATACTTAATAATAATCTGTTTCAAACTAGAAGGGTAACAGGTGAGATGGATTTTCTGTGGGATGGTATATAAGAATGCATTCTATGGATTCATAAAGTATTTTCAAGAATAATTCTCTTTATATAAGATTTTCTTTAATATGAATTAAGAATATAACTCCAACCTTCAATTCAACCACTGTAAGATATTCAAAGAGAGCAAACATAAACATAAATAGGTGAATATCCAAGTTTGAAATTATGGCTTTGTTCTGTGTCTCTGAATGAAGTTGGAGGGGGGAGGTACAGAAGATAAACATCCTTTTTGTCAACAACATTGACTAGAACTTCCTTGTGGCCTTAGAGATTTAGCCTAGATTTTGAAAGTATCCTCTTCATTGACAGAGGGTTATATTAAATGACCATAGATTAGTCAAAATAAAAGTTACATAGTGTTGATAATGTAGGTTGTAATCTTAAACAATTTATTATTAATTCAGATAATTTGTTTGTTTATTGATTTATTTCTCCATTCCAATAACTTCCAGTGTTGACTGAGTATGTAATATTCATCATGCACTATTCTTGACATCTTGGAAGTTGCAGTGAATCAGAGAGCCGAAGGTACTTCCTTTAAGGATTCTTACATTCTATTATAGGAAGTAAGACAACAAACCTAACATAACCAAAGACAAACAAATAAGAACAGTTTCAAATAAGAGTAAAATACTTGAACAAAATAGAAGGGAGTCAGGGAAGGCATCATCCAAGGAATGTGTAAATCTGGAGTTTACACATGAGACATGAGTGGTAACTCAACAGCATAATTATTTGATTTGTTAGTAAATAGCAAATTATAAAATTCAAGTGATGGAGAGGCCTACTGGCTAATATGAACAGGAGAAATGTTGAGAATCATATTTCCTATAATTTCCACAGGGTAATTGATTGCTTTTACCATATACAAAGGACATTTTAGAAGGGAAAGCTAATACTTTTATCAGGTTTTCCTCCGTTTTGTTCCATTATCCCTGAAATTTTTCCCACTATAAAAGACCTGTGTGTAGTTAAATCATTAGCATCACATTCTAAACCACTTTATTATCTAATACTGGATGAAAATCACATTATATAAATAACATAAATAACTAAATTAAATATAACAGCATAATCTAACCTACAAAATAAGATAAAAAAGAATAACTAGAAAATTTGTGCTCTTTTTCTAGAAAAAAAATGGTTAAAAAACATAACTTTAGATGATTCCAAGCTAATTCTTTCAAAATGCAATGTTTTGATTGGAAGTTGTCTTCAGATCACCTTTTCTTAATTAGAGCTCAAAGACAAGTAGTCTTTATTTTTGGTGACCACATATCAAGAAAAATAACTAGTAAATCAATAGACCTGTTAATAAATATACAAAGACTTGAAATTTTATTTATCAGAATAATTTTATTTAATTTTATATTTATTTAATAATTAATCAGAAATTTTATTTATCAGAATCAGAAGAGAATACAAAAATTTCTAAAACGAATAGTTTTTGAACAGCTTCTAAAAATGCTATTGGAGGGCGCCTGGGTGGCTCAGTTGGTTAAGCAAATGCCTTCAGCTCAGGTCATGATCCCGGAGTCCCGGGATTGAGTCCCAGATCCGGTTCCCAGCTCCATGGGGAGTCTGCCTCTCCTTCTGACCTTCTCCCCTTTCATGCTCTCTCTCACTCTCTCTCTCTCTGAAATAAATAAATAAAATCTTTAAAAAAAATTTTTTTTAAAATGCTATTGGATTTCCCTCCACCATAAAAGTAAAATAGTAACATTGTTTCAAGGCACACTCAACAAATGACAAAATATAATTGATCAAAACTTAATATTGTTTTGTTTTTATTAATTCTGTTCTAAGGAAGAAAGCAGCTGATCACATGACCTGTTTGTTCAATTTTGCATGAAACAATGTGAATAATAATACATCCTTATTTGGAGAAAACATGACTGATGGTGTACCTACATTTAGACATAGCTTATTTTTAGGTATGCACTGCAAAAATCACTAATTTGAAAGAAAACTAAATCAATTATTCCAAACATAATAATCAGACATTTTATTTTTAATCTGAAATATAATTAATTCAAGAGGAAGCCTAATGAAATCCCCTTTCCCCACTTCTTTGGATAGTCCTGATTTAACTCCTTTGCTTTTATTTTGTTTTTTAAAATATTTATTTATTTATTTGAGAGAGAGGGACAGAGTACGAACAGTGGCACAGGGAAAGGAAGATACATCTTCAAGGTGACACCCTGCTGAGCATGGAGCCTGTCATGAGGCTCAATCTCATGAGCCTGAGATCATGACCTGAGCAGAAATCAAGAGTCCAAAGCTTAAAGGACTGAGCCGCCCAGGTGCCCTAACTCCTTTGCTTTTAAAAGAAACTTTATATTAAAATGAAATATATTTGGAAAACATTAGAAAATATGAAGTTTTTAACCGTATAGCTTTGTTTCATGACTGGGTTTCTTCTACTTTTCCATGAATGATTCTAACTTTACCTGAAGCATCATAATCTGTCATGATGGAAATAGTAACATATGCCAGCATCCCACTGCTTGTGTTCAATTTGCAAACAGTATGTGAAAGTTTGTCAAATTCATGTGTTTTCAGCATGCTACTTTGTCACCATCTAACAGGTTAAAATGCTACCACATCTACTGCTGCAGTTTTCCCAGCAGAAAACAGGTGTGTATTGATTACATCGTCAGCAGGGAAACAACAGTTTTGTCTCTTCTGTACCATGTCATTAAAATGTAAAGTAGCAAGTAAATTATGGCAACAAGCTGGTATGTAGTGAACCAGAGTTAAAGTTTCCAGGTGTTTGGGAAGTTCTCAATGTGAATGGGCATAAAGTTTTGATTTTCCTCATTTAATGATAGCATTTTGGTTATTGCCTCTTTTAGGAGTGTCTACATTTTTTACAAATATATATATTATGCTTAAAAGCAGCATAATATGTTAGCAGTCCTGGGAGAGGTGCATGGGATTACAGCTAATATTTTCCCTTTATATGCATTTTTCCATGATAGTATTTCTTCACTAAATCTATTTCATTTGTAATTTTTAAAAGCAGATTAGTAGAAATATAGACTTTTTCAACATGGACACTTAGGACATATGCTAAAGGTAACAGGATTATGTCTATGTAGAATAACATAGTATTTTTAAATTATTTTCTATTATTTCCTTTCCTTATGATATATAATGCATTTAAGTATATTACATAGTTTACCAATTGAAAATAGTGTGTGGTTTATTATACATATAATGACTACCAATTATGATCAATTGCCAAAATAATTTTCTGACAAAATATTAATTTGGAAAATGATAAATTTAGATATCTACTACATTTAAAAATATATTAGATATTAGAAAAACTTAATATTTATATAAAGCAAAATAAATTTTAGAAACTTGTTAACTTTCATATATTTAAAAAGTGGGGATGTTAACTAAGTGGAATTTAAATAAAAACTTAAAAAATTAAAAGAAATAGAAATTTACATCTCTAAGTCCTTAGTGTATGCAAATTTATAAATATATCAATTTAGGTAGTCAGGATATCCAGGATAGAATACAGACTATGACAAAGAGTCTAGCTGTGTTATAAATGTACAGAATAACATCACTAATATAGTTAGGGGAAAGGATATTGACCTATGCAATTTTGAAAATGTATAAAATCATTAAATGAAAGGCAAAAAAGGTGGACACAAGCATTGTACTTTAGTTGATAAATTTGTCTTTCATGGGGCATAGGTAAACGATTCTGAAACCATTCTACATGTATGCTGACTTGAACAATTAAGTAAATAGATATTGGATGATGGGAGTCAAGTTTCTTATAGTTGGATGAAATTATAGATATGCAAGGGAAGAAGACTATAATTATTCATCTGATAATGGATTGTCACTGGAGACACTGATATGAACTCATTTTTAACTTAATATAAACATAGATGGTTATATGCAGACATATTAATAATAGGTATATATACATGGGTTCATATACACACATGTATCTCCTTGCTCTGTCAGTTGAGATGGCCTGGAATGGACACCTCAGAAATAATAAAACACCTGGCATGAGATCTTTATTTTTTTATTATACTCCATAAGTGAATGGAGCCAAGTATCCTTGGGAAAATGGCAGATTCTAGGATTGAGGCAGGAAACACAATCCAGTAATTCTCCTCCTCAGTATTTAGTCAATAAAAATAATATAATAAAAAGGTAATAATAATATAATAATATATGGCCACACAAAAACCTGTACATAAATGTTTATAGCAAATTAATTTATAATTACAAAAAATTGAAAATAAACAAAGTGCTCCTTTTATAATTAGATGAATAACCTTTGCTATACTATCCATATAATGGAATACTATTTAGCAATAAAAGGAAATGAACCAATCATATATTCAACAAGATAGATGAACCACAGATGCACAGTGTTATGTGAAATAAATAAGCCTTAGAGAATCACACACTGAGTGAATCTATTTATGTGGCTTTCTTGAAGAAGTTATAGTGGGAAACAGATCAGTGATTGCTAAGGGCTAGAGATGGGGATGTGGGTTGAACTTTTGAAGTAAAGGATACACCTCAGAACAGCTAAATGGAAGAGATTCATAGATCAAACTGTGAGAGATAGGGAATTCTCTGCCTCTTTATTTTGGGTTTTTTTAAAGTAGGTTCCATTATATAGACACAATTGATTAAATCATTGACCATTAGTGACTGAAATCAGTATCTCTCCTCCTTGGAAGTCTTGAGGATGGGGTTGAAAGTTTTAACCCTGAAAATAACATGGTTGGTTCCTCTGGTGACCGGCTCCCAGACCAAAGTTATCTAGGGGCCCACAAGAGTCATCTCATTAGCATAAATTCAGGTATGATTGACAGGGGCTTTTATGAATAACAAAAGCTGCTCCTTTCACCCCTAAGAGGAAATCACAAGGGTTTTAGGAGCTGTGTGCCAGTTAAGGAGTTGAAAATCAAACATGTATTTATCATACCATAATATTTTAATATTATACAAAATAAGAATTAGTATAATTATTAGTATCTTAGGCCTTGGATAAAATATTAATATTTCAAAAAAACATGAATGGGGATATGTGATTTTTCTACTACAGCATGAAGTGGAACCTCTTTGAGCTTCGTGTTCCACTTCCATATTATTACAAATATTTCTGTGACAATCAAAAGAAGCGATACTTATATACAGCCAGGAAATACTTGGGACACAGTGACTCCAACACATGACACATAATGTTGCTGTCTCAGCTACTACTACTACTACTACTACTACTACTACTACTACTACTATTACTATACACATATTCTTGCTGCTAAGCATACCATTAAAATTTATAAATCAGTAGAGTTGATTAAGCTTCACTGTAGATATAGGGCTTAAAGGCTTCTGAAACATAAAGAGTAAGAAAAATGATACATAAAATAGAAGCTGGCTTAAGGAATTAGGGAGATGCTGGTTAGGACTGGTTATAGGAATAAGCAAGACAAACACCCTGGGGCAATTTCCAACAGTCCTCCCTATGTGCTTCCATGTCACTTTTTGCTTACCTCCATTATACCATTTAATATTCAGCTTTGGAAATATTTCTTCTGTATTTAACCCAGAGCCTACCACTTAACTTAGTAGGTACTCAAGAAACATAAGAAGACTAAACAAATAAAAATCCATGTCTAGGATGTTTTTCTTGGTATGTGGCTGTTATAATAGATTTTGGCCATATTCTTTTTTTTTTTTTTCTCCAGAGATTTTATCCATTTATTTGGCAGACAAAGATCACAAGTAGGCAGAGAGGCAGGCAGAGAGAGAGGTGGGGAAGCAGGCTCCCCACCAAACAGAGAGCCCGATGCAGGGCTCCATCCCAGGACCCAGAGATCATGACCTGAGCTGACGGCAGAGGCTTCAACCACTGAGCCACCCAGGTGCCCCTGACCATATTCTTAAGATACAAAAATACTATGTAAATGTATTTAAAACCATATTTGATCTTTGTTAAAAAAGATCCCACAAACCACAATAATATTACACAACACTACAAAATGTGATTTCCCTAAAAAATAATACTATAATCCAAAACTTATCAGTGTACTCATTTATGGGTCAGAATACCCATCATTCTATTTAAAAAAAATTTTTTTAAGTCTTTATTTAAATTCCAGTTAGTACAGATTTTTGTTTTGATAAAGTCCCAATAGTTTATTTTTGCTTTTGTTTCCCTTGCCTCCAGAGACATGTAGAAAAAAGTTGTTAGGGCCGATGTCAAGGATGTTACCACCTGTGTATTTTTATGGTTTCATGTTTCACATCCATTTTAAATTTACTTTTGTGTATGGTGTAAGAAAGTGGTCCAGTTTCATTCTTTTGCTTTTTGCTATCCTGTTTTTCCAACATTATTTGTTGAAGAGACTGTCTTTTTACAATTGTATCTCTTTCCTGCTTTGTCAAAGCTTAATTGACCATATAGTTGTGGGTTCTTTCCTGGGTTATCTTTTCTATTCTATTGTCTTATGTGTCTATTTTTGTGCCTGTACCATATTGTTTTAGTCTTTACAGCTTTTTAATGTAACTTGAAGTTAAGAATTGTGATCCTCTGGCTTTTTCTTTTTCAAGGTTGTTTTGTCTATTCAGGTGTCTTTTGTGGTTCTATACAAATTTCAGGATTGTTTTAGTTCCATGATAAATGCTGATGGTATTTTGATAGAGACTGCATTAAGTGTTTAGATTGCTTTGGGTAGTATAGACATTTTTGACAATATTTGTCTTCCAACCAATGAAAATGGAATGTTTTTTCATTTCTTTGTGTCATCTTCAATTTCTTTCATAAGTATATTATAGTTTAAAGGTAAAAAGAGGTAAAAATTTTAGTTTAAAGGTTAAAAGAAGGGGTGCCTGGGTGGCTCAGTGGGTTAAGCCTCTGCCTTCAGCTCAGGTCATGATCTCAGGGACTGGGATCAAGCCCCACATCGGGCACTCTGCTCAGCAGGGAGCCTGCTTCCCCCTGTCTCTCTGCCTGCCTCTCTGCTCACCTGTGATCTCTCTCTCTCTCTCTCAAGTAAATTAAAAAAATCTTTAAAAAAAGGTTGCATTAGGGGCGCCTGGGTGGCTCAGTGGGTTAAAGCCTCTGCCTTCCGCTCAGGTCATAATCTCAGGGTCCTGGGATCGAGCCCCGCATAGGGCTCTCTGCTCGGCAGGGAGCCTGCTTCCCTCTCTCTCTCTGCCTGCCTCTCTGCCTACTTGTGATCTCTGTCTGTTAAATAAATAAATAAAATCTTTAAAAAAAAGGTTGCATTTAAAAAATTAATTAATTGATTAATTAAACAAATAAATAAAGTTTAAAAGAAAAAAGCAAACCTCTTTGATTGGATTTATTCCTAGGTATTCTTATGGTTTTTGGTGCAACTGTAAATGGGACTGATTCTTTAATTTCACTTTCTGTTGCTTCATTATTGATGTATCATAATGCAACAGATTTCTGTATGTTGATTTTGTATCCTATGACTTTACTGAATTTGTGTATCAGTTCTAGCAATTTTCTTTTTTTTTTTTTTTGTGGTGTCTTTCAGGTTTTCTATATAGAGTATCATGTAATCCACAAATAGTAAAAGTTTGACTTCTCCCTTATTGATTTGGATGAATTTATTTTTGTTGTCTAAATACTGTGGCTAGGACTTCCAGTACTACATTAAGTAACAGTGGTGAGAGTAGACATCCCTGTTTTGTTCCTGACCACAGAGGAAAGGCTCTCAGTTTTTCTCCATTGAGGATATTAGCTGTGGGTTTTTCATATATGACCTTTATGGTGTTGAAGTATATTCCCTCTAAACCTATTTTGTCAAGGGTTTTTATTATGAATGGATGTTGTATTTTGTCAAAACATTTTTCTGCATCTATTGAAATGACCAAATGGCTCTTACCATTTCTTTTATTATTGTGATGTATCATGTTGATTTATTTGCAAATACTGAACCATCTTTGTAACCCAGGAATAAATTCCACTTGGTTGTGGTGAATGATATTTTTTAATGTACTGTTGAATTTAGTTTGCTAGTATTTTTTAAATTTTATTTATTATTTGACAGTGACAGAGAGACAGCGAGAGGGGTAACACAAGTGGGGCAGGGGGGTGCAGGGGAGAAGCAGGCTCCCTGCAGGGAGTCTGATGCCGGGCTTGATCCCAGGACCTGGGATCATGACCTTGGGTGAAGGTAGATGCTTAATGACTGAGCCACCCAGGCACCCCTAGTTTGCCTGTATTTTGTTGAGAATTTTTGCATCCACATTCACCATGGATATTGGCTTGTAGTTCTCTTATTTTAGTAGTCTTTATCTGTTTTTGGTATCAGGGTAATGCTGTCCTCATAGAATGAATTCTATAGGTTTTGGAAAAATTTCATGCATTGACCTCTATAGTATCATAAAGAAAAGCTTGATGTAACCTAAAATATTCCCTGTGATTCAATTATCCAACTTTTCAACCCTCCCTGAATCCATGTCAAACACTGATCTGTTCAATCTAAGTTTGCCATTCTAGAAAAATGGAGTGCAACTTTCCCACTGACTTTCTCCACTTTCCAAAAAGCACTTAAAATTCATACATACCTTTACATGGCTTTATAGCATACTCCTATTTATGACTGAATGGTGTTTATTATATGAATGTGCCATAATTTTGCAACCATTCACCTATGGAAAGATATCTTGATTGCTGCCAGTTTTTGGCACTTGTAAATAAATCTCTTATGTATATTCATGTTCAGGTTTCTGTGCTGACATAAGTGTCCAAATCAATTGGGTACATAGCTTCTTGAGATTCTGATTGGCATTGCATTGAATCTATTGGTCAAGTTGGGAAGAATTAATATCTTAAACATATTGAGTCTTCCAACTCCTGGTCACAAAATATTTCTGCATTTATTTATATATTGTTTTCTTTTTTTTTTAAGATTTTATTTATTTTTTTGACAGACAGAGATCACAAGTAGGCAGAGAGGCAGACAGAGGCAGAGAGAGAGGAGGAAGCAGGCTCCCCGCAGAGCAGAGAGCCCGATGTGGGGCTCGATCCCAGGACCCCAGGATCATGACCCAAGCCAAAGGCAGAAGCTTTAACCCACTGAGCCACTCAGGCGCCCCTATTTTATTGTTTTCATCAGTGTTTTATAATTATCTGCACACAGATCCAGTGTATATTTTCTTAGATTTATACCACAGAATTTCTTTGTATGTGTGTGGGGGTAGGGGGAGGGAGGTTACAATCAAAAAAGGCATTGTTTTAAATTTTAAATTCCAATTATTTTTCATAGAAATATAGGAAGATGACTGGCTTTTATATATTGACATTATATAATTTTTAAATTTTATTTATATTTTTATAAATATATAATATATTATTAGCCCCAGGGTACAGGTCTGTGAATCGCCAGGTTTACACACTTCACAGCACTCACCATAACACATGCCCTTCCCAATGTCCATAACCTGACCACCCTCTCACTACCCCCGCCCCCAACCCCATCAGTACGTTTTGTGACATTAAGAGTCTCTTCTGGTTTGTCTCCCTCCCGATCCCGTCTTGTTTTATTTATTCTTTTCCTACCCCACAACCACCCGCCCCCAGTGCATCTCCATTTCCTCATATCAGGGAGATCATATGATAGTAGTCTTTCTCTGGTTGACTTGTTTTGCTAAGCATAATACCCTCTAGTTCCATCCACATCATTGCAAATGGCAAGATTTCATTTCTTTTGATGGCTGCATAGTATTCCATCGTGTATATATACCACTTCTTCTTTATGCATTCATCTGTTGATGGACATGTAGGTTCTTTCCATAGTTTGGCTACTGTGAACATTGCTGCTATAAACATTTGGGTGCACGTGCCCCTTTGGATCACATTTCTATCTTTTGGGTAAATACCCAACAGTGTGATTGCTGGGTCGTGGGGTAGCTCTATTTTCAACTTTTTGCGGAACCTCCATGATGTTTTCCAGAGTGATTGCACCAGCTTGCATTCCCACCAACAGCGTAGGAGGGTTCCCCTTTCTCTGCATCCTCCCCAGCATCTCCCCAGTCATTTCCGGACTTGTTAATTTTAGCCATTCTGAGAGGTGTGAGGTGGAATCTCATTGTGGTTTTGATTTGTATTTCCCTGATGCTGAGTGATGTGGAGCACTTTTTCACATGTCTGTTGGCCATCTGGATGTCTTCTTTGCTGAAATGTCTGTTCAGGTCCTCTGCCCATTTCTTGATTGGATTATTTGTTCTTTGGGTGTTGAGTTTGCTAAGTTCCTTATAGATTTTGGATACTAGCCCTTTATCTGCTATGTCGTTTGCAAATATCTTCTCCCATTCTGTCAGTTGTCTTTTGGTTTTGTTGACTGTTTCTTTTGCTGTGCAAAAGCTTTTAATCTTGATGAAAAGTCACAGTAGTTCATTTTTGCCCTTGCTTACCTTGCCTTTGGTGATGTTCCTAGGAAGAAGTTACTGTGGCTGAGGTCGAAGAGGTTGCTGCCTGTGTTCTCCTCAAGGATTTTGATGGATTCCTTTCTCATTTTGAGGTCCTTCATCCATTTTGAGTCTATTTTCATGTGTGGTGTAAGGTGCTTTATTTTTCTGCATGTGGCTGTCCAACTTTCCCAACACCATTTGTTGAAGAGACTTTTTTTTTTTTTCCATTGGGCATTCTTTCCTGCTTTGTCAAAGATTAGTTGACCATAGAGTTGAGAGTCCATTTCTGGGCTCTCTATTACGTTCCAATCGTCTATGTGTCTGTTTTTGTGCCAGTACCATACTGTCTTGATGATGACAGCTTTGTAATAGAGCTTGAAGTCTGGAATTGTGATGCCACCAACTTTGGCTTTCTTTTTCAGTATTCCTTCAGCTATCGAGGTCTTTCTGGTTCCATACAAATTTTAGGATGATTTGTTCCATTTCTTTGAAAAAAAATGGATGGGATTTTGATAGGGATTGCATTAAATGTGTAGATTTACTTTAGGTAGCATAGACCTTTTCACAATATTTGTTCTTCCAATCCATGAGCAAGGAACATTTTTCCATTTCTTTGTGTCTTCCTCAATTTCTTTCATGAGTACTTTATAGTTTTCTGAGTATAGACTCTTTGCCTCTTTGGTTAGGTTTATTCCTAGGTATCTTGTGGTTTTGGGTGCAATTGTAAATGGGATTGACTCCTTAATTTCTCTTTCATCCGTCTTGTTGTTGCTGTAAAGAAATGCAACTGATTTCTGTGCATTGATTTTATATCCTGACACTTTACTGAATTCCTGTAGAAGTTCTAGCAGATTTGGAGTGGAGTCTTTTGGGTTTTCCACATATAGTATCATATCGTCTGCAAAGACTGATAATTTGACTTCTTCTTTGCCAATTTGGATGCCTTTAACTTCTTTTTTGTTGTCTGATTGCTGAGGCTAGGACTTCTGGTACTATGTTGAATAGCAGTGGTGATAATGGACATCCCTGACTTAGCGGAAAAGCTCGCAGTTTTTCTCCATTGAGAATGATATTCACTGTGGGTTTTTCATAGATGGCTTTGATGATATTGAGGTATGTACCCTCTATCCCTACACTTTGCAGAGTTTTGATCAAGAAAGGATGCTGTACTTTGTCAAATGCTTTTTCAACATCTATTGACAGTATCATATGGTTCCTGTTCTTTCTTTTATTAGTGTATTGTATCACATTATTTGACTTGTGGATGTTGACCCAACCTTGCAGCCCTGGAATAGATCCCACTTGGATGTAGTGAATAATCCTTTTAATGTACTGTTGGATCCTATTGGCTAATATTTTGGTGAGAATTTTTTCATACGTGTTCATCAAGGATATTGGTCTGTAATTCTCTTTTTTGATGGGATCCTTGTCTGGTATTGGGATCTGGGTGGTGCTGGCCTCATAAAATGAGTTTGGAAGTTTTCCTTCCATTTCTACTTGCTGGAACACTTTCAGGAGAATAGGAAGTAATCCTTCTTTAAATGTTTGGTAGAATTCTCCTGGAAAGCCGTCTGGCCCTGGGCTCTTGTTTTTTTTGGGAGACTTTTGATGACTGCTTCAATCTCCTTACTGGTTATGGGTCTGTTCAGGTTTTCTATTTTGTCCTGGTTCAGTTGTGGTAGTTTATGTGTCTCCAGGAATGCATCCATTTCTTCCAGATTGTCAAATTTGCTGACATATATTTGCTCATAATATGTGCTTATAATTGCTTGTGTTTCTTTGGTGTTGGTTGTGATCTCTCCTCTTTCATTCATGATTTTATTTATTTGGGTCCTTTCTCTTTTCTTTTTGATAGATCTGGCCAGGGGTTTATCAGTCTTATTAATTCTTTCAAAGAACCAGCTCCTAGTTTTGTTGATTTTTGTTCTGTTGTTTTTTTCGTTTCTATTTCATTGATTTCTGCTCTGATCTTTATTATTTCTCTTCTCATGCTGGGTTTAGGCTTTCTTTGTTATTCTTTCCCCAGCTTCTTTAGGTGTAGGATTAGGTTGTGTATTTGAGACCTTTCTTGTTTCTTGAGAAAGGCTTGTATCGCTATATATATTTTCCTCTCAGGACTGCCTTTGCTGTGCCCCACGGATTTTGAACTTTTGAGTTTTCATTACCATTTGTTTCCATGAATTTTTTCAATTCTTCTTTAATTTCCTGGCTGACCCATTCATTCTTTTTTTTTTCTTTTTATTATTTTTTTATTTACTTGATAGACAGAGATCACAAGTAGGCAGAGAAGGAGGCAGAGAGGAGGAAGCAGGCTCCCCACTGAGCAGAGAACCCTATGTGGGGCTCGATCCCAGGACCCTGAGATCATGACCTGAGCCGAAGGCAGAGGCTTAACCCACTGAGCCACTCAGGTGCCCCATGACCCATTCATTCTTTAGAAGGATGCTGTTGAGTCTCCATGTATTTGGGTTCTTTCCAAATCTCCTCTTGTGATTGAGTTCTAGCTTCAGAGCATTGTGGTCTGAAAATATGCGGGGAATAATCCCAGTCTTTTGATACTGGTTGAGACCTGATTTCTGACCCAGGATGTGGGCTATTCTGGAGAATGTTCCATATGCACTAGAGAAGAATGTGTATTCTGTTGCTTTGGGATAGAATGTTCTGAATATATCTGTGATGTCCATCTGGTCCAGTTTGTCATTTAAGGCCTTTATTTCCCTGTTGATCTTTTGCTTCGATGATCTGTCCATTTCCGTGAGGGGAGTGTTAAAGTCCCCTACTATTATTGTGTTACTGTCAATGTGTTCCTTTGATTTTGTTATTAGTTGGTTTATATAGTTGGTTGCTCCCATGTTAGAGGCATAGATATTTAAAATTGCTAGATCTTCTTGTTGGACAGACCCTTTGAGTATGATATAGTGTCCTTCCTCACCTCTTATTATTGTCTTTGGTGTAAAATCTAATTGATCTTATATAAAGATAGTCACCCCAGCTTTCTTTTGATGTCCATTAGCATGGTAAATTGTTTTCCACCCCCTCACTTTAAATCTGGAGGTGTCATGCTCGCTTCAGCAGCACATATACTAAATCTGGAGGTGTCTTTGGGTCTAAAATGAGTTTCTTGTAGACAGCTTATTGATTTTTTATTTATTTATTTATTTATTTATTTATTTTTTATCCATTCTGAAACTCTGTGTCTTTTGATTGGGGCATTTAGCCCATTTACATTCAGGGTAACTATTGAGAGATATGAACTGAGTCCCATTGTATTGCCTGTAAGGTGACTGTTACTGTATATTGTCTCTCTTCCTTTCTCGTCTACTACTGTCAGGGTCTCTCTTTGCCTAGGGGACCCCTTTCAATATTTCCTGGAGTGCTGGTTTGGTGTTTATAAATTATTTTAGTTTTTGTTTGTCCTGGAAGCGTTTCCTTTCTCCTTCTATTTTCAATGATAGCCCAGCTGATATAGTATTCTTGGCTGCATGTTTTTCTCGTTTAGTGCTCTGAATATGTCATGCCAGTTCTTTCTGGCCTGCCCGGTCTCTGTGGATAAGTCTGCTGCCAATCTAATATTTTTACCATTGTATGTTATAGACTTCTTGTCCCGGGCTGCTTTCAGGATTTTCTCTTTGTCACTAAGACTTGTAAATTTTACTA
>RCUC01164113.1:0-32637 GCA_003697995.1 Taxidea taxus jeffersonii
AAAGAGACTGAAAGTTTTCCATCTGTTTTTATTTTTTGAAAACGGTTCAAAAGGTATTATTTCTTCTTTGAATATTTGGTAGAATTCCACACAGAGTCCAGCATGTCCTAGACTCCTGTTTTTGGAAGGTTTGTGATCATTGCTTCAATCTTGTTACTGGTTATTTGTTTAATCAGGTTGTCAATTTCTTCCTGTTTCAGTCTTGGAAGCTTACAGGTTTCCGGAAATGCATCCATTTCTTCTAGGTAGCTTAACTTATTGACATATAGCAGTTGATAATCATTTCTGATGATTGTTTCTATTTCCGTGGTGTTAGTCATGATCTCTCCACTATCATTCATAATAAATAATTTACTAATTTAATTTACATAACTTAATAAGTTAATAATATAATAATTTAATAACTTGGGTCCTTTCTCTTTACCTTTGCATAATTCTGGCCTGTGACTTATTGATCTTACTAATTCTTTCAAAGAACGAGCCTCTAGTTTCATTGGTGTGTTCTACTATATTTCTGGTTTCTAACTCATTGATCTCTGATCTGATCTTAATTGTTCCCCTTGTAATGCATAGGTTATGCTTAATTTGCTTTGACTCTCTTCTTCCCAGGCTCCTTCCCCAGCCCTCACAAGAGGGCGTGCTCCTCCAGATGCCAGTCAGCCTGGGGAGGAGGTTGCACCATGAGGAAGGCAAGACCACTTTCTCTGCGGTCTCTCCCAGCATGCCAGCTACCTTGCAGTCCACTTTCAGGATACTTCTTATTCTCTGGAATGTTTGAATAATTACTCTAACACCTGACAAACACCTTTGCTCAGGAGACAGCAGGATGGTGGAGAAGTAGGAGATGCTGTTCCAACCCAAAGTGAGCTGATTACCTACCAAAGAACTCTGATCATCCATGAAATCAGCCTGAGATTAGAATTATACACCTCTGGATCTCTATGGGGGCAGAAGATGCCAGTGGACAGGTAAAATGAGAACATCAGACTGATATCAGAAGATAAATAAGAGGAGGAGGGAGCCACCAGAAGCAACCCATTGGAAAGAAATACCCCAATATGAGAGTGCCCTGTGATTAGGGACCAGCATTAACTTGGAGACTGGATGAAAGCACTCAAAAAGAGCAAAAGATCTTGAGAGGAAATTGGTGGAATCAGATGGTTAGGTACAGGGGCTTAAGCCCACAAACCCAGGCCCACTAACCTGGTGCTGAGCCAGAGAGTGCAACAGAGAACCAGGCCTTGGTCCCTGAGTCGCCAACATGCCTGAGAGCATCTGGGTGGTGGCTCACGTGAGAGAGTCTGGTGTGGATGCCAGCCGATGATCTCTAGAACCATACACTTGTGTACTCTACATGAACACTGTGAATGGAGTCTGAGTCACACTCCATACCCTCCCCTGAGAAGGTCCGTACAGGTGCTAGCCAGTGCTCTCTAGGACCAGGAGAGTCTGAACACTCCCAGCCTGGGTCAGCATGAAAATCTCAGTGTGCTATCTCTAGTTGGGACCTCTCTGGAGGTCTGGACCTGCACAGACAGCCATGGCAGAGGAAGCCACAGGAAGCCAGCTCTCTAGACTCGTATTTCTCATGGTTTGGGGTAAAAGTGAGAGTTCTTCTGCCCACTGAGACTGTGACTGGGGATGTGCTCTGCCAGCAGCAGTGGGACAATTTATATTTTCTGGAGCACCCAGAGTGAAACAGACTGAGGCTTCTCTCTGAAACGGAGGTCTGGGTGCAGTTTGCTTTCCTCTAGACCTCCAAAGAAATACCAAAAGCTGCAAAGGGAGAAAAAGAAACTCCAGAGAACAAACGCCTGAAAAACCAGTTTTCTCAGGCCCAGCCTTTTGAAAAGGGACAAAGGACTCAACTATAGCAAGACTGTCTAAAAAACCATGCAGCAGGCCCCTCCTCCAGAAAGCCAGCTCCCTCAAAAAAAAAAAAAAAAAAAAAACACACAAGAGGACAACCACCACTACTTCATAGATACAACTTTTATTTTTAATTCGTTCCCACTACTCTTGGTCTTTTCAATTTCTAAAAAATTTATTAACCTACTCACCATCACAATGAGATATTCAGTACAACAAATTTCATAACAACATTTAACTTGAACTCTTTTGATATATATATACTTGTGTTTTCCTTTTGCTTTTCTATTTTTTAATTTTTTTTATTTGTTTAATGTTCATTTAGAGACAAGCTTCAAGGTAATCCCCTTTACCCAATCAATGATACCCCTATATATAAACCAGTTTTAATCTCCCATTATCTCAGGAAAGTTGAGTTCTTTAACAAAATATCAAGATACATCGAGGCAGCGTGAGGGGGAGTCAAGATGGTGGAGAATTAGCAGGCTGAAATGATATCAGATAGCAGGAGATCTGCTAGATAGCTTATCAAACCATTCTGAACACCTACAAATTCAACAGGAGATCGAGGAGAAGAAGATCAGCCAACTCTAGACACAGAAATTCGACCACTTTCTGAAAGGTGGACCAGTGGAGAAGTGAATCCAAAGCCACGGGAAGATAGACTGTGAGAAGGAGGGGCTGGCTCCCGGAAAGCGGCAGAGCAATGGAGCACAAAATCAGAATTTTTAAAAGTCTGCTCCCCTGAGGGACATCACTCCAGAGGCTAAGCCAGGGTGAAGCCCATGCAGGGACAGCGTGGTCCTCAGGTCCCACAGGGTCAGAGAAGATGTTTGAGTGTCACAGAGCTCACAGGTATTAGAGCAGGGAATCCAGCTACAAAGACAGAGCCAAGGAGTGAGCTCTCAATTCAGGGTTACCTTAAACTGTTATCTGTGGCACAATGAGGCCACTGTTTTGTGAATAGGGACCCCACAAGATCTGGGAAGACCCCCCTGGAAGACCTCAGGGATCTGCAGTGTTCAGAGACTCCAGGCGAGGCTGTGTGTCAGAGACGGAGATATTGGTCACAGGCTGGATGAGCTCCGAGCATGGCCAGAGGCCAGGGAGAAGGGAGTAATTGAGCACTTTTCTCTGAGGGTGAGGGCATACTGAGGAGTGGGGTCCTGAGCTCTCGGCTCCTCCAGGTCGGATATTGGGAGACCACCATTTTCATTACTGTCCTCTGGAACTCTACAGAAAGCATTAATGGAACAAAAGCTCCGAAAGTGAAACCTAGGGAATTACATAGCCTGGCCCCTGGTAAGGAGGTTGCAATTCCGCCTCAGGCAATGACACTTGAGAATCACTACAACAGGCCCCTCCCCCAGAACATCAGCAAGAAATCCAGCCAAGACCAAGTTCACTTACCAAGGAGAACAGTATAAATCCAGAGAAGGAGAAAGCAAAGCATGTAATTCAAGGCTTTCTCCCCATGATTTTTTATTCTTGCAAAGTTATTTAATATTTTTAATTTTATTTTTTTTCTCTTCTGCGAATGTTTTTTAAATTTTACCCTTTCCTCTTTAACATTTTTATATAGTTTATCTTAACAATACCTTTCATTAAAATAATATCTTTTTTGTAACTTCATTATTATACTCATAATTTATCCTTCATTGTGTCTAAATTAATTTTTTGTAAGCACGTAGGATTTTTTCTTCTAAAAAACTTTGGGATACAACTTTTTCTAATAGATCAAAATATACCCTAAATCTAGCACAGGGTTTTGTTCCAGGTTTCAGCCTAAGCAAATCCCTCCACTTTCTTTTCCTTTGTACTCCCAACCAAATTATCTTATCAACTCATTTTTTTTAGAATTTTTTTAAATAATTTTCATCCTTAAAGTCATATTCCATCCCTTCATCATGTTTACCTTTATATGTGTTTTTCATTCTTTAAAATTTGTGGAGGTAGTTTCATCAAAGAGACAAAAATACTCCCAAAATTAAGTGGGTGACCTGGTTTTATTAACCAGTATAATATGTATATATTCTTTTTAAATTTTTATCTTTATTATTTTCCTTTTTAAATTTTTTTCTGACTTTCTTTTATCCCCTCTCTTCACCCCATGATTTGAGGTCTCTTCTGAGTTGATTAAAGCACATTTCCCTGGAGTCTTTGCCACCCTTTTGGTATTTTATTCTCTCCTTCATATGTTCTTCACTGGATAAAACAAAAAGGCAGAAAAACTCACCACAAAAAAAAAGAACAAGAGGAAGGACCAAAGGCTAGGGAACTAATCAATACAGACATTGATAATATGTCAGATCTAGAATTAAGAATGAGGATTCTGAAAGTGCTAGCTGGGCTTGAAAAAGGCAGGGATGATATTAGAGAAACACTGTCTGGAGAAATAAAAGCCCCTTCTGGAAAAACAAAAGAACAAAATCTAACCAAGTTGAAATCAAAATAAGTGACTAATGAGGTGCAATAAAAAATGGAGGCTCTTACTGTTAGGATAAATGAGGCAGAAGAGAGAATTAGTGATATAGAAGACAAAATGACAAAAAATAAAGAAGCTGAGAAAAGAGAGACAAACAACTACTGGACCATGAGGGGAGAATTCGAGAGAAAAGTGATACCATAAGATGAAACAACATTAGAAAAATTAGGATTCCAGAAGAAGAAGAAGAAAGAGAGAGGGGAGCAGAATGTATATTGGAGAGAATCATTGTAGAGAATTTCTCTAATATGGCAAAGGTAACAAGAATCAAACCCAAGACATGCAGAAAATCCCCCTCAAAATCAATAAGAATAGGTACACACCTGCGTCTGATAGTAAAATTTACAAGTCTTAACGACAAAAAAATATCCAAAAGCAGCCCGGGAAAAGAAGTCTGTAACATACAATGGTAAAACTATTAGATTGGCAGCAGACTTATCCACAGAGACCTGGAAGGCCAGAAAGAACTGGCATGATATATTCAGAGCACTAAACGAGAAAAACATGCAGCCAAGAATACTTTACCCAGCTAGGTTATCATTGAAAATAGAAGGAGAGATAAAAAGCTTCCAGGACAAACAAACCTGAAAGAATTTGTAAACACCAAACCAGCTCTACAGGAAATATTGAAAGGGGTCCTCTAAGCAAAGAGAGACCCTGAAAGTATTATCAGAAAGGAACAGAGACAATATACAGTAACAATCACCTTACAGGCAATCCAAAGGCACTGAATCCATATCTCTCAAAAGTTCACCCTGAATGTAAATGGGTTAAATGCCCCAATCAAAAGACACAGGGTTTCAGAATGGATAAAAAAAACAAAACCCATCAATATGCTGCCTATAAGAAACTCATTTTAGACCCAAAGAAACCTCCAGATTGAAAATGAGGGGGTGGAAAACAATTTACCATGCTAATGGACATCAGAAGAAAGCTGGGGTGGCAAACCTTATATCAGATCAATTAGATTTCATGCCAAAGACTGTAATAAGAAATGAGGAAGGACACTATATCATACTCAAAGGGTCTATCCAACAAGAAGATCTAACAATTTTAAATATCTATGACGCTAACATGGGAGCAGCCAATTATATAAAACAATTAACAACAAAATCAAAGAAACACATTGACAGGAATACAATAATAGTAGGGGACTTTAACATGCCCCTCACTGAAATGGACAGATCATCCAAGCAAAAGATCAACAAGGAAATAAAGGTCTTAAATGACACACTGGAGCAGATGGACATCACAGATATATTCAGAAGATTCCATCCCAAAGCAGCAGAATACACATTCTTCCCTAGTGCCCATGGAACATTCTCCAGAATAGATCCCATCCTGGGTCATAAAACAAGTCTCAACCGCTATCAAAAGATTGGGATCATTCCCTGCATATTTTCATACTACAATTCTCTGAATCTAGAACTCAATCACAAGAGGAAATTTGGAAAGAGCACAAATACATGGAGACTCAACAGCATCCTTCTAAAGAATGAATGGGTCAACCAGGAAATTAAAGAAGAATTGAAAAAATTCATGGAAACAAATGATAATGAAAACACAACAGTCCAAAATCTGTGGGACACAGCAAAGACAGTCCTGAGAGGAAAATATATAGCGATACAAGCCTTTCTCAAGAAACAGGAAAGGTCTCAAATACACAACCTAACCCTACACACAAAGGAGCTCGACAAAGAACAACAAAGAAAGCCTAAACCCAGCAGGAGAAGAGAAATCATAAAGATCAAAGCAGAAATCAATGAAATAGAAACCAAAAAAACAATAGAACAAATCAACGAAACTAGGAGCTGGTTCTTTCAAAGAATTAATATGATTAATAAACCCCTGGACAGACTTATCCAAAAGAAAAGAGAAAGGACCCAAATAAATAAAATCATGAATGAAAGATGAGAGATCACAACCATCACCAAAGAAATACAAACAATCATAAGAAAATATTATGAGCAACTATACGGCAGCAAACTTGACAATCTGGAAGAAATGGATGCTTTCCTAGAGACATATAAACTACCACAACTGAACCAGGAAGGAATAGAAAACCTGAACAGACCCATAACCAGTAAGAGGATTGAAGCAGTCATCAAAAATCTCCAAACAAACAAAAACCCAGGGCCAGATGGCTTCCCAGGGAAATTCTACGAAACATTTAAAGAAAAATTAATTCCTATTATCCTGAAACTGTTCCAAAAAAATAAAAATGGAAGAAAAATTTCCAAACTCATTTTATGAGGCCAGCATCACCTTGATCCCCAAACCAGACAAGGATCCCATCAAAAAAGAGAATTACAGACCAATATCCTTGATGAACACAGATGCAAAAATTCTCACCAAAATACTAGCCAATAGGACCCAACAGTACATTAAAAGGATTATTCACCATGACCACGTGGGATTTATTCCAGGGCAGCAAGTTTGGTTCAACATCCGCAAATCAATCAATGTGATACAATACATTAACAAAAGAAAGAACAAGAACCATATGATACTCTCAATAGATGCTGAAAAAGCATTTGAAAAAGTACAACATCCCTTCCTGATCAAAACTCTTCAAAGTGTAGGGATAGAGGGCACATACCTCAATATTATCAAAGCCATCTATGAGAAATCCACCAGAAATGTCATTCTCAATGGAGAAAATCTGAGAGCTTTTCTGCTAAGGTCAGGAACACGGCAGGGATGTCCGTTATCAAGACATAGGCAGAGGATATGAACAGACATTTCTGCAAAGAAGACATCCAGATGGCCAACAGACACATGAAAAAGTGCTCCACATCACTGGGCATCAGGGAAATACAAATCAAAAGCACAATGAGATACCACCTCACACCAGTCAGAATGGCTAAAATGAACAAGTCAGGAAATGACAGATGCTGACGAGGATGCGGAGAAAGGGGAACCCTCCTACACTGTTGGTGGGAATGCAAGCTGGTGCAACCACTCTGGAAAACAGCATGGAGGATCCTCAAAAAATTGAAAATAGAGCTACCTTATGACCCAGCAATTGCACCACTGGGTGTTTACCCTAAAGATACAAACGTAGTGATCCAAAGGGGCACGTGCACCTGAATGTCTATAGCAGCAATGTCCACAATAGCCAAGTTACGGAAAGAACCTAGATGTCCATCAACAGATGAATGGATAAAGAAGAATTGGTATATATATACAATGGAATACTATGCAGCCATCAAGAGAAATGAAATTTTGCCATTTGCGACGACATGGATGGAACTAGAGGGCATTATGCTTAGCGAAATAAGTCAACTGGAGAAAGACAACTACCACATGATCTCCCTGATATGAGGAAGTGGAGATGCAACGGGGGTGGGAGTTAAGGTGGTAGGAAAAGAATAAATGAAACAAGATGGGATCAGGAGGGAGACAAACAAAAAGAGACTCTTAATGTCATGAAACAAACTGAGGGGGTGGGGGTTAGGGGGGTTGGAAGAGGGTGGTGGGTTACATTATATGTTTAAATAAAAATAAAAATTAAAAAACTTCACCCAGGAACAACTGAAGCACTCGATTTTGTCCAAAATGAAAGTTACAGGCACTCTCTACTTGCCACCTTTTTATTTTCTACCCTATATATATTTTATATATAATTTTTCAATGTTTTTAATTTTAATTTTTTTCAGTGTTCCAAGATTCATTGTTTATGCACCACACCCAATGCTCCATGCAATACATGGCCTCCATAAAACCCACCACCAGGCTCACCTAACCTCCCACCCTCCTCCCTTGCACAACCCTCAGTTTGTTTCTCAGAGTCCACAGTCTCTCATGGTTCATTGCCCTTCCAATTTCCCCCAACTCCCTTCTTCTCTCCATCTCCCCATGTCCTCAGTGTTATACCTTATGCTCCAGAAATAAGCAAAACCATATGATAATTGACCCTCTCTGCATGATCCCTTCCAGTCCCGTCCATGTTGATACAAAAGTTGGGGATTCACCCTTTCTGATGCAGGTGTATTACCCCATATTATTTATGGACCACATCTTCTTTATCCATCCATCCATTGAAGGGGATCCTGGTTCCTTCCATTGTTTGGCGACTGTGGTAATTGCTGCTATAAATACTGGGGTAGTGATGGCCCTTCTTTCACTACATGGTATCCTTGGGGTAAATACCGTAGAACAATTGCAGGGTCATAGCATAGCTCCATTATTAATATGATAAGGAACCTCTACATCTTTTCCAAAGTGGCTGCAACAACTTGCATCCCCACCAACAGTGTAAGAGGATTCCTTTCTCTACATCCTCTCCAACACACATTGTTTCCTGTCTTGTTAATTTTGACCATTCTAAATGATGTAAGGTGGTATCTCAATGTGGTTTTGATTTGAATCTCCCTGATGACTAGTGATGGTGAACATTTTCTCATGTGTCTGTGAGCTATTTCTTAAAGATTATTTATTTATTTATTTGACAGAGAGAGATCACAAACAGGCAAAGAGGCAGGCAGAGAGAGAGGGGAAGCAGGCTCCCCGCTGAGCAGAGAGCCCAATGTGGGGCTTGATCCCAGGACCCTGAGATCATGACCTGAGCCAAAGGCAGAGGCCTTAACCCACTGAGTCACCTCTGTGAGCTCCCCTCTGTGAGCTATTTCTATGTCTTCATTGGAGAAGTTTCTGTTCATGTCTTCTGCCCATTTTTTGACAGGATTATCTGTTTTGTGTGTGTTGAGTTTGAGGAGTTCTCTATAGATCTTGGATATGAGCCCATTGTCTGTAATGTCATTTGCGAACATCTTCTCTGATTTCATGGGTTGCCTCTTTTTTTGTTCTCTGTTTCCTTTGCTGTGCAGAAGATTTTGATCTTGATGAAGTCCCAAAAGTTCATTTATGCTTTTGTTTCCTTTGCCTTTGGAAACATATCTTGAAAGAAGTTTATGTGGCTGATATTGAAGACGTTACTGCCTATGTTCTCCCATATGATTCTGATGAATTCCTCCCTCATGTGGAGGTCGTTTATCCATTTTGAGTTTATCTTTGTGTAAGGTGTAAGAGAATGGTCAAGTCTCATTCTTCTACATATAGCTGTCCAATTTTCCCTGCACCATTTATCGAGGAGAAAATTTTTCACTGTACATTTTTTCCAGCTTTGTCGAAGATTATTTGACCATAGAGTTGAGGGTCCATATCTGGGCTCTCTACTCTGTTCCACTGGTCTATGTGTCTGTTTTTCTGCCAGTACCATGCTGTCTTGGTGATCACAGCTTTGTAGTAAAGCTTGAAATCAGGCAACGTGATGCCCTCAGTTTTGTTTTTCTTTTTCAACATTTCCTTAGCAATTCTGGGGTCTCTTCTGATTCCATACAAATTTTAGGATAGTTTGCTCCAGCTCTTTGAAAAATGCCAGTGGAATTTTGATCAGAATGGCATTGAAAGTAGATTGCTCTAGACAGTATAGACATTTTAACCATCTTTATTTTTCTGATCCATGAGCATGGAATGGTCTTCCATCTTTTTGTTTCTTCTTCAGGTTATTTCATGAATGTTCTGTAGTTCCTCAAGTACAGATCCTTTACCTCTCTGGTTAGGTTTATTCCCAGGTATCTTATGGTTCTTGGTGCTATAGTAAATGGAATTGATTCTCTAATTTCCCTTTCTGTGTTTTCATTGTTAGTGTATAAGAAAGCAACTGACTTCTGCACATTGACTTTGTATCCTGCCACATTACTGAATTGCTGTATGAGTTCTAGTAGTTTGGGGGTGGAGTCTTTTGGGTTTTCCATATAAAGTATCATATCATCTGTGAAGAGAGAGAGTTTGACTTCTTCATTGCCAATTTGGATATCTTTTATTTCTCTTTGTTGTCTGGTTTCTGTTGCTAGGACTTCTAATACTATGTTGAACAAGAGTGGTGAGAGTGGGCATCCTTGTCGTGATCCTGATCTCAACAGAAAGGCTGTGAGCTTTTTCCCATTGAGGATGATATTTGCTGTCGATATTTCATAGATAGATTTTATGAAGTTCAGCAATGTTCCCTCTATCCCTATAATTTGAAGTGTTTTAATCAGGAACGGATGATGGATTTTGTCAAATGCTTTTTCTGCATAAATTGAGAGTACCATGTGGTTCTTTTTTCTTCTCTTCTTGATTTGTTCTATCACGTTGATTGATGTGTGAATGTTGAACCATCCTTGCAACCCATGGATGAATCCTACCTGGTCACGGTGGATAATTTTTTAATGTGCTGTTGGATCCTATTTGCTAGGATCTTGTTGAGAATCAGCATCCATATTCATCAGGGGTATTGGTCTGAAATTCTCATTTTTGGTGAGGTTTTTTCTGGTTTGGGGATCAGGGTAATGCTGGCTTCATAAAAAGAGTCTGGAAGTTTTCCTTCTGTCTCAAGTTTTTGAAACAGCTAGAGGAAAATAGGTGTTATTTCTTCTTTAAAAGGTTGGTAGAATTCCCCAGAGAATCCATCAGGTCCTGGACTCTTGTTTTTTGGGATGTTTTTGATCACTGCTTCAATCTCATTACTAGATATCAGTCTATTCAGGTTGTCAATTTCTTCCTGGTTCAATTTTGGAAGTTTATGGTTTTCCAGGGATGCATCCATTTCATCTAGTTTACTTAACTTATTGGCATATAACTGTTGATAATAACTTCTGATGATTTTTTCTATCTCCTTGGTGTTAGTTGTGATCTCTCTCTTTTCATTCATAATTTTATTAATTTGGGCCTTCTCTCTCTTCTTTGGGATTAATTTGGCCAATGGTTTATTGGTCCTATTGATTCTTTCAAAAAACTGCCTTCTAGTTTCATTGTTGCATTCCACTGTATCTTTAGTTTCTATCTCATTGATCTCTGCTCTAATCTTGATTATTTACCTTCTTGTGTGTGGACTTGGCTTAATTTGTTGTTGAATCTCCAGTTCTTTAAGGTGTAGAGACAGCTGGTGTATTCTGGGTTTTTTAGTTGTTTTGAGGGAGGCTTGGATGGCTATGTATTTCCCCCTTACAACTGCCTTTGCTGTATCCCATAAGTTTGGACCAAAGTGTCTTCATTCTCACTGGTTTCCATGAATTTTTTAAGTTCTTCTTTGATCTCCTGGTTGATCCAAGCATTCTTTAGCAAAGTGGTCTTTAGCTTCCAGGTGTTTGATTTCCTTCCAAACTTTTCCTTGTGGTTAAGCTCCAGTTTCAAAGCATTGTGAGCTGAGAATATGCAGGGAATAATCTCAATCCTTTGGTATTGGATGAGCCCTGATTTGTGACCCAGTATGTGGTGGATTCTTGAGAAGGTTCCATGTGCACTCGAGAAGAATGAGTATTCTGTTGTTTTAGGGTGGAATGTTCTGTATATATCTATGAGGTCCATCTGGTCCAATGTGTCATGCAATGCTCTTGTTCCTTTATTGATTTTCTGCTTGGATGGTGGATTACTGAGAGCGGCGTGTTAAGATCTCCTACTATTAATATATTCATATCAATATGACTGTGTATCTTGATTAGCAGTTTTCTTATGTAATTGGCTGTTCCTATATTGGGGGCATAAATATTTACAATTGTTAGTTCTTGGTGGATACTTTAAGAATGATGTAGTGTTGCCAGGTTTCTGTGGACGGGTCTGACGTTATTCTGATGGGTTTTCCTCTGTATATAAGGAATTTCTTTGTCCTGCCTTTTTTCAAGAGCGTGTTAAGATCCCCTACTAATGTATTCATATCAATATGATTCTTTATCTTGATTAACACGTGTCTTATGTAGTTGAGTCTCCCATATTGGGAGCATAAATATTTAAAATTGTTTGATCTTCTTGATGGATAACCCTTTAAGAATGATGTAGTGTCCTTCTCTATCTCTGACTACAGTCTTTACCTTAAAATCTAATTTATCTGATATGAGAACCATTACCCCAGCCTTCTTTTGAGGCCCATTGGCATGAAACATGCTTCTCCATCCCTTCACTTTCAGTCTGGATACATCTCTAGGTTCAAAGTGTGTCTCTTTTAGACAACATATGGACAGGTCCTCTCATTTTATCCAATCTACAACCCTATGCCATTTAATCTGTACATTCAGGCCATTCACGTTGAATGTGATTATTGGGATATAAGTTTTTATCGGCATCATGTTGCCTGTGAAGTCTTGTTTCTATAGATTGTCTCCATAAATTTCTGTTCTATGACACTCTTGGGTTCTTTCTTCTTTTGTAGAACCCCACTTAATATTTCTTGTAGTGCCGGTTTGGTGGTCACATACTCTTTTAAACCTTGCTGGTCTCAGAAGCTCTTTATCTCTCTATTCATTTTGAATGTCAGCGTTCATGGATAAAGTATTCTTAGCTACAAATTCTTTTCATTTAGTGCCCTGGATACATCTAGCCAGCCCCTTCTGGCTTGCCAGGTTTCTGTGGACAGGTCTGAAATTATTCTGATGGGCTTTCCTCTGTCCATAGGGAATTTCTTCCCCCTAGCTTCTTTCAAGAGCTCCTGTCTAAAATTATGATTCCTCAGTTTCACATCAGGTGTCTCGAGGTCTTTCTAGATTCTATGAACTTGGGGGCAGAACTTTCTGCCTCTAGGACACGAACACTGGTTCCATTCGCCAGACTGGGATAATTTTCAAGGAGATTTTGTTAAACTATATCCACTAGTCTTCTTTCTTTCTCCTCCCCCTCGGGGATTCCAATAATTCTGACATTGGAACGTTTCCTGGCATCATTTGTTTCCCTAAATCTGTTTCCATGGTTTCTAAGCTGTTTGTTCCAGGCCTCCTCCTGATCCTTTTTTCTCAATTTGTCCCCTAGATCACTAATTCTATCTTCTGCCTCAGTTGCCATAGATGTTAAATAATTTAGACTAGATTGGAACTCATTGAGAGCATTGTTAGCATTGTCCCTGATGGCTTTCACTTCTACCCTAATCAATTCCATGTTGTCATTAATGGTTTTCTCCAACCTAGCCATTGCCTGGGTAATTGTTAGCCTGAATTACCTTTCCAACATACTGCTTATCCATACCCAATAGCTCTGATGGAGAGGGCACCATCTCTGAACTTTTCCTCTGTTGAGCATTCCTCCTCCTAGTCCTTTTGGTGAGGGATGGCTGAGGGGATATGTAGCTGAATATATCAATGCTGATCCAGGCAAGGTGCACCCTTGAATGCTTCTGAGCAATCAAGAGTTCCCACCAAAGAGAAAGAAAAAAGAAAAAAAGAGAGAGAGAAAAAACAAAGAGAACCAGCCTGAATGGGCCCCAAAGGTAAGATTTATAAAGTCTACAAACAAAAAGAGACAAAGAAAAAGACTGACAAAAGTAAATGACAAGAAAAAATACAACCGAGCCAAAATGAACCCCAAGTATAAGATTTATGTACTACCAGAACAAAAACAAATACACAGAAACACTGACAGAATAAAAAGATGGGAGGGTGGTTATAAATCCTCAGTGTGGGCAACGAAGATCATTTTGATTCTTCCTGGGTGTATTTTGATATCTTTGTTAAAGGATTCAACTTTCCCATGATAAAGGGGGATTAAAACTAATTTATATATAGGGGTACTATTGATTGGGTAAAGAAGATTACCTTGAAGGTTAGCCCTATATGAATATTTAAAAAATAAAGAAGTAAAAGAAAAACACAGATATATGTATCAAAAAATTTCAAATTAAAAGGTTAGTATGGAATTTGTTACACTGAACATCTCATTGTGACGATAAATAAGTTAAAAATTATTTTAAAAAAGAATGAAAATAGTGGGAATGAATTTTTTTAAAAAGTTGCATCTATGAAGTATACAAGTTTTAGGGCAATACTGGGAGTTTAATATCTTCTTTTCCCCCCATACTGGGGTTTTACAGTTTTATGAGGACACCATGTTAGTTGTCTCATTTTTTTGAGGGGGGCTGGCTTTCTGGGGGAGGGGTCGGCCGGGTTGTTTTTCAGGCAGTCTTGTTTGGGTTGACTCCTCCTGCCCCCTATCAAGGGGCTGGGCTCTGAGGGACTCGGTTTTTCAGTCTTTTGTTTTCTGGGGTTTTTCCTCCCTTGGTGATTTTTGGTGGTCCTTTGGAGATTTAGAGGAAAGCCAACTGCACCCAGACCTCTGTCTCAGAGAGAATCCTCAGTGCGTTCCCCTCTGGGTGGTCCAGAACACATAGACTCCCCCTATGCCACCTCCCACCAGCCAATCACGTCCCAAGCCACCATCTCAGGTGTCACAGGAGCTCCCTCTTGTCTCTGCACCCTGGTGCTACTAAAACTGTGAGTAATATTAGTCCAGGGAGCCCGCTTCCACTGGCTGCCTTTGCCGGGCTGCTATCTGGGTAGGTCCAGACAGCCGGGGAGATCCCAGAGACAGAACACTGATATTTTCATGTCAGCCATACTGGGAGTGTTCAGACACTTGGCTGGTCATAGAGACCACTGGCTAGAGACTGCACGGACCTCTCTTAGGGGAGGGTGTGGAGCATGGCTCAGGCCCCCATTGTGCAGTGTGGGTACAGAGTGCAACACGCTGTGGATCTAAAGAGAACTGGCTGGTGAGCACCTGGACTCTCTCACGTGGGCCAGTGGCTCAGGGACCATGGCCTAGATGCTTCACCACACTTTCTCTGGCATGGCACTGGTGGTAGCCATCTTGGGTTGGTGGGCTTAAGCCCATTCCCATAACCGCCCCATTCCACCAGTTGCCCCTTAAGATCTTTTTCTCCTTTTGAGTGTTTTTAACCAGACTCCAAGTTAATGCTGGTTCCCGGTCACAGGACAGTCTCATATTGGGGTATTACTTTCCAATGGGTCACTTTGGGAGGCTCTCTCCCCCACTCGTTTATCCTCCGAAACAAGTCCCATCATTCAAACTCCACTGCTTAAACTCATCACTGATGTTTTCTGCCCCATAGAGATCCAGAAGTGTATAATCCTACATCTCAGGCTGATCTCATGCGTGTTCAGAGTGGTCTGATAGATAATCAGGTCACTTTAGGGGACCGGTTGAAACAGCGTCTCCTACTTCTCTGCCATCTGGCCCCCTTCCTCCAATTTACACTTTTATTAATATCTGTATCAACATACCATCCACAGTTTTCACAGCACTGGAACAAACAATCCTACAAAAACACCAAATCACCAGGGAAATGCAGAAAAAGAAAAGTAAAGCAGGGACCATCACAAAGCCTGATTTCAATCTATACTACCAAGCCATAGTCATCAAGAGAGTATGGCACTGGCACAAAAACAAACACATAGATCAATGGAACAGAATAGAGACCCCAGAAATGGACTCTCAAATCTATGGTCAACTACTCTTTGAAAAATCACAAAAGAACATCCAATGGAAAAAAAGACAGTCTTTTCCATAAACAGTTCTTGGAAAATGGGACAACCACATGCAGAAGAATGAAACTGGACCATTCTCTTATGCTACACCCAAACATAAACTCCAAATGGATGAAGTATCTCAATGTGAGACAGAAATCCACCAAAATTCTAGAGAGCACAGGTAGTAACCTCTTCAACACTGGCCACAGCAACATCTTTCAAGACTTCTCTAAGGCTAGAAAAACAAAAGCAAGAATTAACTTTTGAGACTTCATCAAAGTAAAAAGGTTTCACACAGTGCAATATGCAGTCAACAAAACTAAAAGAGTCCACGGAATGTGAGAAGATGTTTGCAGTTGACATTACACAAAAAGGGCTGGTATCCAAGACCTATAAAGAACTTATCAAACTCAACACCCAAAACCAATTAATCCAGTCAAGAAATGGGCAGAAGATAAGAACAGACATTTCTCCAAAAAAGACTTAGAAATGGCTAACAGACACAAGAGAAAATGTCCAACAACACTAGCCATCAGGGAAATACAAGACAACACCATAATGAAATATCACCTTACACCTGTTAGAATGGTCAAAATCAACAGACAGGAAACAACAAATGTTGGCAAGGATGTGGAGGAAGGGGAAATCTTTCACACTGTTGGTCGGAATGTAAACTGGTATAGCCACTCTGGAATACAGTATGGAGTTTCCTCAAGTAGTTAAAAATAGAGCTACCTTTTGACCAATTGCACTACTGGGTATTTATCTCTAACATACATCTGTAGTGAAAAGAAGGGGTATCTGCACTCCAATATTCATAGCAGCAATATCCACAATAGCCATACTGTGGAAGGAGCAGAGATACCCTTCCACAGATGAATGGATAAAGAAGATGTGGTCCATATACACAATGGAATATTATTCAGCTAACAGGAAGGATGAATACTTACCATTTACATCGACGTGGATAGAACTGGATGGTATCATGCAAAGTGAAATAAGTCAATCAGAGAAAGACAATCATCACATGGTTTCACTCATATGTTGAATAGAAGAGACAGGGCAGAGGATCATAAAAGATAGGAGGGAAAACTGAAAGGGAAGAAATCAGAGAGAGAGAGAGAATCAATATGAAACTTTTACCTCTGGGACACAATGTGAGGGTTACAGAAGGGAGTGGGTGGAGGGATGGGGAATTCAGGTGATGATTAAGTAGGGCATGTGTTGTGATGAGCACTGGGTGTTATACGCAACTTATGAGTCATTGACGCCATCACCATCTCTGGATTCTCCATCTCATGCAGTAATTTCTGGTGGAATTGAATCCTCCAACCCCAAGAGACTGGGTGCAGTGAATTGGTTTATAAATTATAGGTAAAGCACACATGACACTCCATCCAACAAGAGCCACATGACCATCTCCAGAGTCACATCCAAGAATGAGTTCCTGCAGCTGGCTGATCTCAGTGCCACCAAGGTCCTGGCCCTGTGTCATTGTGTAGAGACATAGTGAGGGCATGTCTGTGTGAGCCCAGACCCAAACTTCTCTGCAGACATACAGCAGAGACTGGACTGCAGGAACAGTCAGGTGACCAAAGGACACCAGGGGGCACTTGGGTCACCAGGGGGCACTCTGGTCACTAGGGGGCACTCAGGACACCAGGGGGCACTCAGGCCCACCAAATACAGGGTAGGTCTAGCTACAGGTGAAGAAGGTGAATTATTTTCCTTCTCAGCTGGGCTTGAGGGGTCTGGATTTTTACAGGTTCTGATATTTTATTAGTATTGTATACTACAATCATTGAGTTTCAAGGTGAAAATTTTTACACTAAAATATATTTTACATGTTCTCTGGAAATAAAAGCTGAAAAATATATATTCCAAAGAAATAATAATGTGCAACTATGTCCTCTTATCCTTCCAGATTTTATGAATATTTATTGATATTTCTAGCTAGCTACAAAGCAATTGGATTTTACCAAATAACAACAAATAAATGCATAGTTTAAAAAATCTCTAGGGTAATCTATTTATTAAATATTTTAATGAAGTAATAATATTAAATATGTTAACACTATTTAATATTATTAAACAATTTTATTAAATATTTCTAGAAAATACTTCTATAAATAATTCCTAAATAATAAGACTGAATGGTGGACAAAGTATCAGTATTTGGGATTATCCATAACTGATTTTAATATATCCATATACTATACATAAATTAATTTTTAATTTTTCACTTCAAATGTACTCATTAATTGGACTGTTCCTTTGACAGAATCATTATCGCTCTGTGTATGCAAAGATGACATCATCCTAAGATTCTCATCTGAACTCTTGCTTCTGCAAGGCTCTAAGAATCGCCCCCAGGATGAGCAGAACCTGACTTCCCCCATCGGTGACCAACCAGGGATATCTCCCTTCTTAGACCTGGTGATTTCTTCATCATCTCTTCACTCTTTATTATCCTCACCCAGCTCTTGTCCCAAACACACAACATGATACTGAACATTGATTGGTAGGTCTTCATATACCTGACACATTTTGTCAGTTACAGTAAGCCACAAGAACATTCTAGAATCTCCATGTATTACTCATAGTTCTCCAGAGGAACAGAACCCATAGCTCATTGGCATACATCACTGAAGAATCTGAGAAGTCCCATGATCTACCACCACAAGGTGGAGACCCAGGATGGCCAGTGATGTAAATCTTATCAGATTCTCAGTGGGATCTAGTTGGAGATCCTGCGGACCAGAAGCTGTAAGTGCATCCAAGGGCAGGAAGTGACAGTGTCCCTGTTCAAGCATGCACACAGGAAGTAAACATGGAATTCCTTCTCCCTCAGCCTTTTATTCTACTCAGAACCTTAATGGATTGTATGATGCCCACGTACACAGAGACCATGGATAAAATCATCACTCTATCCTAGAAATAGCTTCACAAAGCCCAAAGAAACAATGTTCAATCTGGGCACCCATGTCCCTGTCACTTTGGCACATTGAGTTAACCATCAAGCATCCACCTCCTGTAAACTGGGCATCCATATTCATTGCCTTAATCACACTCATTCTGCAAAAAAAGAAAATAACACAGTCACAATTTCACCATATATGATACAAGTATCCTGCATACAACCAAGAACTCTCTAAACCCTTGCCCAGAAGAGGAGGTGAATCTCTTCACTGGTGTTTTCTCTTCTCATTGATAACCCTCAACTGAAATACTATGATAGAAAATTAAAAATTCTTAAATGCAATGACAGAATTTCAATAGATCTTATGCTACATAGCAAAGAAAAAGACAGGGAAGAAAACAAAGACATACCCATATTTAAAAAAAATAAGGAGGACATAAGAATGATAGATAAGGTCCTCATTTCTGTAACTGGAAAAGACTGAAAATTGGGATATAAAGCTGCTTTCATGCTTTACCAATGATGTATTCTCCCTGTTGTCAGTCAAAACTTCAAGATGTGGCAGGCCATTACCTGACAGGATGACCAACATCCTCATTCAGGAAGAATCTCGACTTTGCCTCAAATTGGCAAGATATTGCCTCTTTATTAATGCTGTAATCCTGTCTTAATTTGGGAATTTCTGTCATACAAAACAGGTTCTCCAGTGAGGTGGAGAACATAAGACAAGTGAGTTCCCTCTGAGGAACTAACTGAAGGTTTTGGAGGGTACAGGGATAGGAGGTTGGGTGAGCCTGGTGGTGGATATTGTGGAGGGCACATATTGCATGGAGCACTGGGTGTGGTGCATAAACAATGAATCTGGAACACTGAAAAGGAATTTAAAAAATAAATAAAATTTGTTTAAAAAATAAATTTAAAAAATAAGTAAATGTTTTTTAAATGACTAATGAGTTTCACCTTTAACTGGTGTCTGAATATCATGCAGAAACAAATGTGAACCGGGTTCATCTTTTTCTTCCCCTCTGAAATAATTGTAGGACTCTCCCCATGAGGCCATATATGTAGGTTGGGAGAGAAAAAGCAGTACAGCAAGTCTGGGGATCATGGGCATATGGAAAATACTTCATGTGACTTGCTTGTGTTCAGGATCTCTTCAGACACCATCATTTCTTCCATCGGCTGGTGGAGTATCACTGTACATGCTCCACTTTATTATTTGGATGTTCAAATAACACCCACTGCAAGATGGATGCTTAATTTCCATGGCAACCTAGTGACTCAGGCTTGAACCTATAGTTCCTAAGATGCAGGAACAGGCTTCCAGCTATTTCTCAAAAGATAATCATGATCTGCAAGTAATGGTGGGGCTTTACTCCAAAATTTTAAAGTCCAAGACTGTGGTTTACCTATAGGGGTCTGACACAGCTCTTAACAAATTGTGTGGCACAAACTGGACATGAGAATGGGCATGGGGTGACCATCACTACCCCTACATCCTCTATATTCATGATGGTAACACTAATCTTAGCAATTCTTCAAGGAACATGTATCAGCATTATGTCCTATTCTAGAAGGAGGTAATTATATACATCAATGTTCACCCTCACAAGATACCTCTACACCTCCACTAGGAATGGCTAACATACAAAAAGGCTGACAATACCATATGCCAACAAGCGTGTACAGAATGTAGAACTATTATTCACTTCCAGCTGAAATTTCACTTGCAGAAATAACACATGTAATTAGAACCCATGGTAAGAGAGCCTGAGAAGTCCCCGGCTCCATCCTCTACAAGCTGGGGGGGGGGGGTGATGGAGTAAATCATTCTCAGTCTGTTGGACGGAGAACCAGGGGATCCCTTGATGTATTACTCAGTCCTAGAGTAGGAAAGGAAAAGAAGAGATGAGCAGTTCAGGCAATGAGATTGGAATCAAAGTGGTGCCTTCCTCCTTCTTATGCCTTTGTTCTCTTCAGGCTCTCAGTGGGCAGAGGATACTCAATTCACTTGGAAAGGAAATTGGTTACATAGCAGGGATCCAATGCTAATCTCACCTAGAAGCACACTGACTCCTATGGAAATCCAGTTTCTGTGCAAGGCATGTAGACTCAGCCACGTCTGTGCCTCTCTGTAGTGTGGGGGATGGACTCCTCTGTGACCTGAACTTTCTAAGGGGACCTATAAATGTGTTTTCCTTTTTCAATATCTTCAATATTTTTTTGCCTCAAAGATGGTGTGATAAGTACCCTGTCCTTTATATATTAAGGCTCAAAATATCACTCTGCTGTTTTATTCCAGAATATCTTACCCATATTTCTCTTCCTCCTCTGATCCAGTGGTCCTATGAATGCAACTGCCATTTTAATGTGGAACCATTGAATATTATTCAATTAATAAATCATTTTGTAGTCGGTGACTGTTGCCACCTGAGGTCCAGCCACACAATCTCACCCAACAAGTCACAAGGAGAAGAAAGCATTTGTCAGCAATGAGACAGTCACTTTGAGCAGGAAGTCAGAAGTGCTCCAAAAGGACGAGAATGGCAGGGATATTGTCAGCAGCACTCAGTGTCCCCCTGCAGTGGACATTGCTGCAGAGTGAATGGTTTGGCTGGATGCCAGTGTTCTTGATGCACAGGATCCTTTCAGGAATGGAGACGACTGGATCTGGGGACAGACCACAAGTCTTCTGCTCACCCTGTGGGGTCAATGAGATCTAAGAAAACCTAAATTGAGGTTTATCAGAACTGCACCTGACACCGAATTCCTCCATCTTATCATTTTCTCTAAGATCCTACCTTCTTCTGTGTGTTACAAAAGGCAGTTATGTTGAGGGGCTGGTGCTTCCGAGAGGTCTCTGGGGTGTACTGCTGTGTGCTGTGACTGTTTGTTCCCTGCTGTCCTATTTTAGCAGAACTTGTCTTCAGGCCGGTTGTCTACAGAGCCCCTCCCTGCCCACAGTGCTCAGTGTTTGGTCCTTAGCCAGAATGTGGGAGTTTTCAGTAGGTTTGCTCTGCTGGGCTTGTTAAACGAGACCTGATACCGCTTCCTTAGAACTGAGGCCCTGCAGAATGCCCTGGTCAGGAGATGCGGAGTGTGCAGGGTGCAGCCACTCTGGAAAACAGGGTGTAGATTCCCCAAATACTTAAAGGTAGAACTACACTATGATCCAGCCATCACACGACTGGATATTTACCCAAGGAGCACAAAAAGATGAGTTCACAGAGAACCTCCCACCCCTATATTAACAGCAGGATTATTTACAGTAGCCAAACTATGGAAACAGCCCACGTGTCCACTCATCGATGAATGATAAAGTAGAGGTGGTACATGCAGAGATCGTGGAAAGTTACTCACTCGTACAAAAGAATGGAATCTTGCCATTTCCAATGACTTGGATGGAGCTGGAGAGATTCATGCTAAGTGGATTAGTCAGTAAAAGACAAATACCATATAACTTCCCTCACATGTTGAATTTAAGAAACAAAATGAATGGGAGAAAGGGGGAAGAAAGAGAGAAAACAAGAAACACATTCTTAACAACACATAACAGACTGACGGTTACCAGAGGGGTGGCAGGTGGAGGTGCGTTATGTAGCTTTGGGTCTTGTTAAATATGCCCTATGTAAAATAACTGGAATTTAAATAAAAACATAAAAAAATAACTGCAAACGGGGATTGTGTTCAGTCTCCTGAAGCTCACAACATACCACAGAGGGATTTTTCCATTAAACAAAGCTTATATTTTTCAGGGATTTACTAATTACCACTTCTGTGAAACTGAATGGTTAACAAACTATCAAGTGTCCATATTCCTGAATTCCGATTAATATAAAGTGACTCATACTGGGAAATATAACTAATCCTTAGATTTTTAAGGTTTTATAGCTTGTAGGGTTAGAGAGTCACTTGGGTATATTTATTTTTGCTTCTTGAGTATTTGCTTTATTTTAACTTTTGCATAATTGGCCTTCTGTATATGTCCTTTCTATGTGAGAGAAGAAAAGAACAACACAACTGGTAAACACTAACTTGCTCTATGTATCTCAGCTCTACTCAACTAAACCAGTAACACCAGGAAGCTCTTGCAAAGGTGCGGAAGACATCCTATGAGGGGCAAGACGCTAAGGTCCAGTCCTGAGGCCCTGATCATGGAAGGGTTGGTCCACATATCAGGTGTGGTGTAAGAAGCAAAACTCTGTTGGAGATGCTTCAGTGTGAAATCATGTGCTGTATATGCTTATCACCATTGCATTTTACATTTCAAAAATTTAAGATTCTACATGTTGTGTGGTGTATCTTTTCTAAAATAAAACAAAGGCAGGCATTTTTAACAACTAATACAGAAAATCTACACTCATATATTTAATGAATGACATTAAATTTCAGGATAATTTGAATAGTTTTTCTAATTTAGGTTGAAAGAGAGAAATTAGGTTTCAAAGGTCATAACCCTTGGGATCTAGAGTAATGAGTCTCAACTCTTGCATTTATCCATTTTCTCCCTGAGTTGTTGTAGACATTAATTAATGAAAACAGTCATGACTCTCTATGTGGTGCCATACAGGTTGGCATTTCCTAACTCGTCTGTGCCCACACCTCACTGGCAGCTGTCCAAACACCTTGCATCCCACATCCTGCCCAAGTGTGGTCGTCCTGAGCTCCTGGGCCACACTGCCTCACAGCGGTACATCTGAGTACTCAGGAAGCATGGACAAGGGTCAGTTGGCCTTCCCTTGCACCTCCCATTCCTCTTCAGGGGACAAGTCCAAGCTTGATGATGTATATTCACTATGTTTTTCCCTGGTCCTCACTGACAGACACCACCCATGTATTCCAGTACCTGTTGTTATTTTCTTATTTTTTTTTATTTTCAATTTAAATTTTATTACCATACAGTGTAATATTTCATTTAAATTTACTATACCACACAGTGTAATATTGGTTTCTGGAGCATAATTCAGTGATTCATCCTTTACATACAACACCTAGTGTTCATCAAAACCGGTGCCTTCTTTCATGCTCATCATCCATCTCCCCAATCCTCACTCATCTCCCTCCATCAACCTGCGGTTTGTTCCCTATTATTAAGAGTCCCTAATGGTTGTTTCTCTCTCTCATTTTTTTTTCTTTTCCCAGTTCCCTTATGTTTTCCTTCATAAATTCCACATATGAGTCATAAATGGGAGAAGATGTTTGCAAAAGACATATCTGATGATGTTTAAAATTCATAATCTATAAAGACTTTACCACACTCAACACCCATGGAATGCAGTTAGGAAATGGTCAGAAGAAAGGCATAAACACTTATTGAAAGAAGACATCCAGATGGCTATCAGATACATAAGAGATGCTCAACATCAGCCATCATCAGGGATTCACAAATGAAAACCATGGAAAGATGTCATCTCATACCTTTCAGAATGACTGAAATCCAATACCTGCTGAAGAGAATTCTTAGACCAATGACAATTTCATTAGTGATTCACATCAAATATACATGGAAACATATAGAGAAGTGGTTTCTAGGACTACTCCTCCAAGGTCAAACAGCTGACCCTCACCCTACTGAGACAGGAGACATTTCACTTACAATAGAATCTATGAATTTGAACAGTTAAAAGGGTAAGACCTCATGGTGTGAGGGTACCTGATAGATCCTAGGGCCTTGATCCAAGATTCCTGCTCACGTCTGAATACAATGAATATAGCTGGATGTTGTAGCCTAAGGACTTGAGTGAGGAGCTCAAGTATAGGAAATAAGTATAAAGAGGTATCCTTCCAACAGGACAATCTCTAGTTGTTACACTGAGAGGGTAAGTCCTCGCATGTTGGATAAATGGGGAAAGGAAAGTAACAGTACCACTATCTCTGCAAGGATCTGTGACACCTGATGGTGCACTGGGACCATCACGGTGCACTCACAATCCCTCTGACTCAAGAACCACAGAGCTCATGATCCAGGACAAGAGGTTGGTTGATGTCTGGTCTCTTCTCTAGGGTTTCCAACTAAATGCTCTGTTAACTTCTCCCAGAAAGGATACAGTAAACAGTTTGTAAATCTGGAAATAGAGAAGAGGCCTACATTTATGGAATAAGCCATCAAAATGACAAAAAAAAAAACTTGCCAAGGGTGAAACATTGGGATAAATATAATTTATATCATTGTGGCAATATCTATGAGTGTAGAAATACAATGATCTCCATTTCAGAAATGAAGAATTGTCTTGAACTAACAGCATGATTTCTGACCTCAGGTGTCATGACGTCAATTGTTTAACTAAAATTCCATTCTTTTATCTTTATTTAAAATTTTCCATTGATGTGTACAGAAAGAACAGGCATAAATGCCCCTTGTGGTTGTTGATAACCCACAGTATCTCCAGAAGCTCTGTGAGACTCTGTCAAGGCTTCTCAGTGTCTCCAAGTTTCTAAGACAGAAAGACCTGGTCACCACACATCAGTCTACTGGGACTTCTGGAAATTCAGAAAGCCTGAAAATCTCGTATCCAGCTAGTCCTGCAGGAGGTTCAAGGGAGCAAACAGTTTCCATGGTGAGGAGCACAGACTGAGACACCGGGGCTCAATTTCACCTGCTGTGCTCACCTGGAAATTCACACAACCATTCTGTGCTGCAGTATGTACACATCCACCTGTAAAATAGTGGTAAAGCCGGTAACTACATCACGATGATGGGGTGCATATGTGAAGAAGGGAAGATAATGCGTGCTAAGCAGTTTCTCTAGCAAAATTGCAAAATAAAAGAGTGTGGTTTCCTCAAAGATATCATGGTGACCAAACTCCCCCAGGACCCTCACAACGGCTCTAGGTCACTGCCATCATGAGGATGCTACCAAGAAAATTTGTTATGTACTCAGAGAAGATGCAAATAGGACCTTCGATCTGCTGATTAAGACAGGCCAGCCCTGACTGTGCCTCTGGGAGAGGAGCCCCAGCACCAGGATTCCCAGGTGTTCCAATCAGTAATGAAGAGAGAACATGGACAACTCACTATGGAATTTGTGCTTGGCTGGGTTTTTCTTGTTGCTCTTTTAAAAGGTAATTCATGGTGAATAAGAGACCTTGAGTGTGAGAGCAGATATGAGTGACAGAAACAGTGGGTCTGTGACAGTTTCCTGACCAGGATATCTTGTGCTCCCAGGTGTCCAGTGTGAGTTGCAGCTGGTGGAGTCTGGGGAAGATATGGTGAAGCCTAGGGGATCTTGAGACTCTCCTGTGCACCCTCTGGATTCATGTTCAGCAGTACCACATGAGCTGGGTGCGCCAGGCTCCAGGAAAGGGGCTGCAGAGGGTCTCATGGATTAGCTATGATGGAAGTAGCAAAAGCTACACAGACTCTGTGAAAGGCCAATTCACCATCTCCAGAGACAATGGCAAGAACACGCTGTATCTGTAGATGAACAGCCTGAGAGCCAAGGACACGGCCCTGTATTACTGTGCAATGACACAGTGAGGAGTCATCGGTGTGAGCCCAGACAGAAACCTCACTGTAGGAGAGGAGAGGGAAAACCAAAGGGGCCACACCCCTCACCAATTCTGTTTTAAGCCCAGGAGAAGATGCAGGTGGAAGTTATGGGTAAGTTGCCTATCAGGATCTAGGGATTCCTCTCCAGAGAAGACTTTCTCTCAGGGCCCTCTCTGCATACATGATTCTGTGCTTAACTCTTCACTCTCTGACTTCGAAAATTTGTTCTAATGGGAAACCAATTATATTAAAGTGCACAAAATATAGTCACTCACGTTGTTTATTCCTGTCCCTAAATACCGATGAATCACACATATCCTGATGCTCATCAACTGAGCCTTTACAGGAATCCCAGAAGCACTCAATATGCATCAGAGTCCACCCAGCTCAATGTACAAACTTGATAGAAAGAGCATAAAGTGCATGCTGGACATGAGGCCACAGAGGCATAACAATCCAAAGTAAAATAAGAACAGGTCTTTGGACGGGGGGGTGGTGTCACTGTCTTAAACAAAACTCAGAGCATCAATGTTAGTGACAACATCAGAAAGCTGTGAAACCCCACCAGGTGTAGGGTAGATGTGGAGCCTGAACATTAAACACACTCATACACACACACACACACACACACACACACTCACAAAAGTATAAAACCTTCATTACTTTCACCTAATTAGCCTGGGTGATCCTAGGACAGAAATACACAGCACACAAGAAGACCTCAAGAAGCAAAAAAAAAAAAAAAAAATCTAAAAGACACCACCTAACATTACACCTGAAGGAGCTAGAGAAAGTGCAATGACTGAAGCCTAAATACAGCATTAGGAAGGAAATTTTAAAGACTAAAGCAGAAATAAATGATATAAAAAACAAAAATCAACAGAACAGATTTTAAAAACCAAGGTCTAGTTCTTCGGAAAAAATAAAATAAAATTTAGAAACCTCTGCCTAGATTTATCAAAAAGAAAAGAGAAAGCCCCCAAGTAAATAAAATCAGAAATCAATATGTTTCTCTGTGGAACAAACAGGGTTTTGGAGGGGTGTGGGTCAGGGGATGGGGTAACTTGGGGAAAGGCGATAAGAAGGGCACATGCTGGGAGGAGGAGTGGGAGTTATACGCAAATCACGAATTGTTGAACACTACATCAAAAACTAATGATGTACTATATGGTGGTCAACTGAACATAATTTTTAAAAGATTTAAGCAGATAATGTTGTGAGAAAATAAATAAATGAGGCTATAATTCTAGGGTGAACATTCTCCAGTCCAAATCCTGAAATTATATTCCAAATTTTGTGTTTAAACTAGCGGTGGCTGTGGAGGATGGGGAAACTGACCAAAGGGCATTAAGGAGGGAACTTCATGGAATGAGCACTAGCTGTTATAAGCAACTGATGAATCCTTGTATCTACCTCTGAAACCAGTAATGCACTGTGGGTAGCTCAACTTAATTGAAGTTAAGTAATTTAAAGCATAATATAAGAAATCAGTCTGATCGAGTGCGTCATTCAAAGTCCTCGTTTTGAAAAATGCTGGTGGAATTTTCATCAGGATAGCACTCAATGTATAGGTTGTTCTGGGTGGTATAGATATTTTAACAATGTTCGTTCTTCTAATCCGTGACCATGGAACATTTTTCATAGCTTTGTGCTGGAACAAACAATCCTAAAATTAGTATGGAACCAGAAAACACCCGGAATTGCTAAGGAAATATTGAAAAAGAAAAACCAAGCTGGAGGCATCCCGTTTCCTGATTTCAAGATATACTACAAGCCTATTGTCACAAAGACAGGATGGTACTGGCACAAACGCAGACACATAGACCAACGGAACAGAGTAGAGAGCCCAGTAATGGACCTGCAACCCTATGATCAAATAATCTTCAACAAAGCAGGATAAAGTATCCAGTGGGGGAAAAAAAGTCTCTTCAATAAATGGTGATAGGAAAATTGCACAGCTATGTGTAGAAGAATGAAATTTGGCCATTCTCTTACACCGCACACAAAGATAAACTAAAAATGGATAAAAAAAACCTCAATGTGAGGAAGGAATCTATCAAAATTCTAGAATAGAACATAGGCAGTAACCTCTTCGACATCAGCCAACGTCTTTCAAGACACGTCTCCAAAGGCAAGGAAACAAAAGTGAAAATGAACTCTTGGGACTTTGTAAATATCAAAACGTTCTGTACTGCAAGGAAAGAGTCAGCAAAACAAAGAGGCAACCCATGGAATGGGAGAAGATATTCACAAATGACGTTAGACAAAGGACTGACATCCAAGATCTATAAAGAACTCCTCAAACTCAACACATACAAAACAGATAATCACGTCAAAAAATGGGCAGAAGACATGAACAGACACTTCTCCAATAAAGACATACAAATGGCCAACAGACACATGAAAAACTACACATCATCATTAGCCATCAGGGAGATTCAAATCAAAACCACATTGAGATACCACCTTACACCAGTTAGAATGTCCAAAATTAACAAGACAGTAAACAAGTGTTGGAGAGGATCTGGAGAAAGGGGAACCCTCTTACACTGTTGGTGGGAATGCAAGTTGGTATAGCCACTTTGGAAACAGTGTGGAGATTTCTTAAATATTAAAAATAGAGCTTCCCTATTATCCTGCAGCCACACTGAAAAGAAATTTAGAAATAAATTTTTTTTTTAAATAGAATATTAAAAAGATACAGATGTATTGAAAAGAAGGGCCATCTGTCCCTGGATATTCATAGTAACAATGACCACAGTCGCCAAACTGTGGAAAGAACCAAGATGCCCTTCCACAGACGAATGGATAAGGAAGATGTGGTCCATATACACTATGGAGTATGATGCCTCCGTCAGAAAGGATGAATCCCCAACTTTTGTATCAACATAGACCAGACTGGAAGAGATTATGCTGAGTGAAGTAAGTCAAGCAAAGAGAGTCAATTATCATATGGTTTCACTCACGTGTGGAGTATAATAACACGGAGCACATGGGGAGATGGAGAGGAGAAAGGAGTTTGGGGAAATTGAAGGGGGAGATGAATCATGAGAAACTGTGGACTCTGAAAAACAATCTGAGGGTTTTGAATTTGCAGGGGTGGGAGATTTTTGTGATCCTGGGGAGTGGGTATTATGGAGGCACGTATTGCATGGAACACGTGGTGTGGTACATATACAATGAATTCGGGTAAACTGAAATGAAATTTTAAAAATTAAAAAATTGAATAGAGCTATTTTTAAAAAATCCTAGAGGAGAACATAGTCAGTAACCTCCTCAACATCGGCCAGAGAAAATTCTTTCAAGATATGTCTCCAAAGGCAAAGGAAAGAAAAACAAAAATGAATTTTTCGAACTTCATCAAGATCAAAAGCTTCTGCACAGCAAAGGAAACTGTCAACAAAACAAAGAGGCAATCGACGGAATGTGAGAAGATATTCAGATAACAGTATAGACAAAGGCCTGATATCCAAGATCTATATAATAAACTCCTCAACACATACAAGACAGATAATCATGTCAGAAAATGGGCAGAAGACATGAACACAGACACTTCCTCAATGAAGACATACAAATGGCTAACAGACACATGGAAAAATATTCATCATCACTAGCCGTCAGGGAGATTCAAATCAAAACCACATTGAGATATTTAACACCAGCTAGAATGGCCAAAATTAATGAGACAGGAAACAACAAGTGTTGGAGAAGATGTGGAGTAAGGGGAGCCCTCTTACACTGTTGGTGGGAATGCAAGCTGGTGCAGCCACTTTGGAAAACTGTGTGGAGATTCCTTAAGAAATTAAAAATAGCTTCACAGACTTGTACCCCAGGGGCTAACAACACATTTTATGTTAATAAGAAACAGAAATTAAAAATACAGCTTCCCTAGGAACCTGCAACTACACTACTGGGCATTTACCCAAATACCAAGATGCCCTTCAATGGACGAATGGATAAGGAAGATGTGGTCCATATACACTATGGAGTATTATGGCTACATCGGAAAGGACGAACATCCAACTGTTGTATCAACATGGACGGGACTGGAAGAGACTATGCTGAGTGAAATAACTCAAGCAGAGAGAATCAGTCATCATATGGTTTCATTTACTTGTGGAGCATAAGAAATAACACGGAGGACATGGGGATCTGGAGAGGAGAAGGAGTTGAGAGAAACTGGAGGGGAGACAAACCATGAGAGACTGTGGATTGGAAGGGACTAACTGAGGGTTTTGGAGGGGAGAGGGGTGGGAGGTTGGGTGATCCTGGTAGTGAGTATTGTGGAGGGTAAGTATTGCATGGAACACTGGGTGTGGTGCATAAACAATGAATTCCGAACACTGAAAAGACATTTAAAAAAATATTTTTTTTTTTAAAAGAAGGAAAGAAATCAAACTGGCAACTAAGCCATGTGGAGTCACCACACTCCGATTTCAAGCTAGATTACAAACCTGTTCTCATCAAAACAGTATGGCAAAAGCTTTTGATCTTGATGAAGTCCCAATAGTTCATTTTTTCCCTTGCTTCCCTTGCCTTTGGCGTTGTTCCTAGGAAGAAGTTGCTGCGGTAGAGGTCGAAGAGGTTGCTGCCTGTGTTCTCCTCAAGGATTTTGATGGATTCCTTTCTCACGTTGAGGTCCTTCATCCATTTTGAGTCTATTTCCGTGTGTGGTGTAAGGAAATGGTCCAATTTCATTTTTCTGCATGTGGCTGTCCAATTTTCCCAACACCATTTGTTGAAGAGGCTGTCTTTTTTCCATTGGACATTCTTTCCTGCTTTGTCGAAGATTAGTTGACCATAGAGTTGAGGGTCTATTTCTGGGCTCTCTATTCTGTTCCATTGATCTATGTGTCTGTTTTTGTGCCAGTACCATACTGTCTTGATGATGACAGCTTCATAGTAGAGCTTAAAGTCTGGAATTGTGATGCCACCAACTTTGGCTTTCTTTTTCAATATTCCTTTGGCTATTCGAGGTCTTTTCTGGTTCCATATAAATTTTAGGATTATTTGTTCCATTTCTTTGAAAAAATTGGATGGGATTTTGATAGGCATTGCATTAAATGTGTAGATAGCTTTAGGTAGCATAGACATTTTCACAATATTTATTCTTCCAATCCATGAGCATGGAACATTTTTCCATTTCTCTGTGTCTTCCTCAATTTCTTTCATGAGTACTTTATAGTTCTCTGAGTATAGATTCTTTGCCTCTTTGGTGAGGTTTATTCCTAGGTATCTTATGGTTTTGGGTGTAATTGTAAATGGGATTGACTCCTTAATTTCTCTTTCTTCTGTCTTGTTGTTGGTGTAAAGAAATGCAACTGATTTCTGTGCATTGGTTTTATATCCTGACACTTTACTGAATTCCTGTACAAGCTCTAGCAGTTTTGGAGTGGAGCCTTTTGGGTTTTCCACATATATTATCATATCATCTACAAAGAGAGATAGTTTGACTTCTTCTTTGCCAATGAAAAAGTGCTCCACATCACTGGGCATGAGGGAAATACAAATCAAAACCACAATGAGATCCCACCTCACACCAGTCAGAACGGCTAAAACGAACAAGTCAGGAAATGACAGATGCTGGCGAGGATGCGGAGAAAGGGGAACCCTCCTACACTGTTGGTGGGAATGCAAGCTGGTGCAACCACTCTGGAAAACAGCATGGAGGTTCCTCAAAAAATTGAAAATAGAGCTACCTTATGACCCAGCAATTGCACTACTGGGTATTTACCCTCAAGATACAAACGTAGTGATCTGAAGGGGCATGTGCACCCGAATGTTTATAGCAGCAATGTCCACAATAGCCAAGTTATGGAAAGAACCTAGATGTCCATCAACAGATGAATGAATAAAGAAGATGTGGTATATATATACAATGGAATACTATGCAGCCATCAAAAGAAATGAAATCTTACCATTTGCGATGACATGGATGGAACTAGAGCATATTATGCTTATCGAAACAAGTCAACTGGAGAAAGACAACTATCACATGATCCCCCTGATATGAGGAAGTGGAGATGCAACGGGGGTGGGAGTTAAGGTGGTAGGAAAAGAAAAAATGAAACAAGAAGGGATCGGGAGGGAGACAAACCAAAAGAGACTCGTAATGTCATAAAACAAACTGAGGGCGGTGCGAGGGGGAGAGGGGTTGGGAGAGGGTGATGGGGTTATACTGTATGTTTAAATAAAAAAGCTTAAATAAAAAAACAGTTAGTTAAAAAATACATTATATGTTTCAAAAATGTCTGGTTCAGCCTACAAGGAACAGTTGGAGACACTCCCATTGCACGGATCACATAGAGCGAATAAAGGAATTAACAGTTGTTTCTATGAACAACTAGGAAACAATTCATTTCTGAGGCCTGGGATTATCTGTAGTTCAGAACTCTACACTGGGTCTATGACTCTGTATCTTGGGTCCATATTCCTTTTCAGGATCTCTGCCAATGTGAGAGTATGCCTGCTTACACTGGAATGCTCCCTGCTAAGAGAATTTGGGGAGCCATTGGCCATCTTTCACCTTGTCCTCTCTTCCCATTCAGCCCCAGATGGGAATGCCCATACCTCTCCAACT